>JAMKQA010010140.1:0-44673 GCA_024699735.1 Posidonia australis | reverse complement strand
TTTTATATTTCTTCTTAATAATTCTATTGCAACATTATTATTAGATGCATTATCAAATGATATTGTATTTATTTTAAAAAATATATTATATTCTTTAGCAATATCTTCTATCATATTTGATATAGCTTTACCAGTATGCAGATGATCAAAAACTTTAAAAGCAATTAATCTTTTTTGTAAATTCCATTCTATGTCTATCCAATGTACAGTTAAACATAAATATGAAAAATTATTTGAACCAGTCTAAACATCATATGTTAATGATATTTTACTTAATAAACTAAAAAATATTCCAATTAAATCTTTTTTAAATGTTTAATAAATTATATTTCTTGTTGTATTTTTAGAAAAACTTTTAAACTGTAGATTTAAATAATTTTGCATACATGATTCAAAATTTTTATTTTCAGAAAAAGAAAATAGTTGTTCGTCTTTTACTATAAATTTAGTTATTCCTTCTTTAACTTCTTTTGATTTCCAATTAATTATAACACTAGATCCTACTTGTAATTTCGATTGTTTTAAATCTATGTTGTCATCTTTATTATGTTTGGGTATACATTTTTGTAAATGTCTAGATATATGACTTACACCCCCTCTCCTAGGACATGTGTATGTGGTATTACAATAATTACAGTAGCACCTAATTTGATCTACAAAGTCTATTATAACATGCTCCCAAATCTAAGAACTTTGTTTCCTAGGTTTTTTAGTGGTTGTGGACTGTGTAGCCTGTGTTGGGGTAGATTGAGGTTGATCTGACTCCATATTAGGGATATAGTCATGACTACCAACATTACCAAAATTTTCCATTTTAATTTAAAAAATGAATATAAAATAAAAAAAATCCTTAACCCACAAAAACCAAAATCCAAAAATAGAGGGATTAGAAGTAGAGAAAATTTAATGTTGCTGGTTCAACTAGTGTAGCGTGGAGACTGGAGAGTAGTAGACGAGGCGGAATCCAAAGCCAAACAGTGAAATTCTCATTTGAAAATCCTCACTTGAAACTTGGGAGAAAGTTGTAGTGGAGAAGAGAAGAGAAGATTGAGTTGTGAAGAAAAATGAATTGAGTTGAAGTGTATTTATAGGTTAAAATGTAAGATATTTCATTTAAAAAAAAAATGTTTAAGGACCATTGCAATATGCAACGGTCCTATTTGGGAACGTTGCATGACGTTCCCTTTTTATTTTTTTTATTTTTTTTATTTTATGACAGGATTGGGTCCCCCCATATCCTATTGTTTTTTTTAAAGGGTCGGGCCTCTAGCCTAGCCCTGTTGTTATTATTATTATTTTTTTTAAAGGATCGGGCATGTCGGCCCTGTTATTTATTTATTTTTTTTAAAAGGACCAGACGGGAGGCCCAGTCTTGTTGATTTCCTGTTATTTTTTTAAAGGGCCGAGCGAGAGGCCTGGTCTTGTTGTTGTTGTTGTTTTTTTTAAAAAGACCGGGCAGGAGGCCCAACCCTGTTGATTTTTTTTAAAGGGTCGGATGGCCCGTCTTTAAAAAATTTTCGGGCCAATCCGGCCCTGTCAGTCCCTATTTTTTTATATTTTCTGGGCCAATCTGGCTTGGGTCAGGCTTAGGCTACTTCATGGGTCAAAATGGACCTATTATACAGACCTTTGTTGGCCTAGTACCTAGGCCCAACACAGGCCACGACCTACGGTGGGCCTGACCAAACCTGACCCATTACTGGAATCGACGGGCCCGAGTCGTGCTGGACTTGGGCTGAGCCAAGCGACCTGGGACTAATCCGGTCCAATTTCCATGTCTACACAAAAGGCTCTACATGGATTAGCCATGTCCTGCAACCATGGGTTCCATCGTAGCTTGGTGGGCCGTCTGGCCCGATTTCTAGATTGACTGAGTCCAATTCCCATGTCTAAGCAAAAGGCTCTACATGGGTTAGCCATGTCCTACAACCGTGGGTTCTATCGTAGCTTGGAGGAGAGGTGTCCCAGTTTGTCATTTTCGGAGGACACGGGCTTTACATGGATAAAGATTACGAATTAAATATAAAATGGCGGATTGGCGGGTGGGAATCGTTAGGGTTCCATTTTCCGATTCGAACAGAACGATGGCGTCTACTCCTGCACGACCGCCAAAAAGAATGAAAATTGCCCAAAATCGGTAATAATCTTCACGACAGACCAATCTTATGGAAATGATCGTGTCAAAAATAAAATCTTTTGCAACTGATGTTACTTTCCTGGTTTCCTTTTTGTTCGAAGTGAGTTGCTTCTTGTTGGGTTCTATACTTTGGCAGAGGAAGTCCATGATTTTTGATAAATATTGTCGAATGTCTTCTTGGTTGGTTACTGCGCCCGCCCTATTGGTATTTGCATATGAATTTTATGTTTTAGATGCATCGTTTCTGTGCATTCTACAGTTGGCATGCACAAGTAAATTTCGCATATCGTAATTAAATTTTGTTGTGTTTGCAATGACTCTGTGAGCTGGAATTTCCCCCAACACAATCAGATTTTCTCGATTGTTTTGTAGTCGCAAACACGGTTATTTCTTACTTCTAGGATCAGTGTTGCCTTGTTTGCCCTAAGTGTGAGTAAATGGGCCGTGTCTAGTGTCTACACTACGCAAATTTTCTATGTTCCCATGGCTGCTTTGTACTTTTATCTGTGTTTTTGTTTTATACCTTGGTAACTTGCTTCTTTTTTTTGTCTCAGCAATACTCCTGTGCCAGATTCAATGCCGAGCAAAGTCGCAGGTTCTTCTCCCATTTCATCTGTAAGAAATGAGTCGTTTCAATTTTTTTTTCCTTGCTTTCATTTTTCTTGTTGCCTGCATATGAGCAAATTTTTTAATGTTTTCTTTGGTGTTGCTTGTGGGTTCCAAATGAAGGAAGCAGCAACAAATGCTGGTGGATTGGATAAAAAGATTCAACAGGCCAAGAAATTTGCTGTAGCTCAGGCACAACAAGAGGGATGTCTTGGGAGTTACAGAAGTTTTGACTCTCCATTTGGGAACTATCTGCTGCCTGTGATTCCAACTCATGATGAATTGTTTGAAAAGAAATAACGTCTAATCAATTCCATAGGAGAGTAGGGGGATCTAGAGATTGCTCTAGAATGTCCTTTCTTATATGAATGGAGGTGGTCCTTCCATTTTTTTGGTAACTCCTCCCAACTCTGACACAATTACATGCTGCTATACTTTTTCTCATGTTGGTTCTTATTATATTTTCAAGTTTATTCTGACATTTGTTTACACTCCTTATAATTTATATCTTGTAGAATGAGTATATATATGTAGCATTATGGAGATTGGGTGCTTATGATTTATCTTGACATTTGTTTACACTCCTTATAATTTATCTCTTGTAGAACGAGTATATATATGTGGCACTATGGAGTTTGGGTTCTTAATTTGCTGGTAAAGTTCTACAAGTTAACCGGGACTATAGTGATTATTAGGCAAAATGAGCACCTTATCCTCACTGTTTTATTGGCTTGTTGCTCCTTGGAAGATTATATTATTAGCTCTTATTTTCTGCATTTAATAACATATTAGTCATAATATCCCTTGTACAAGTTTTATGGTTTCATTCCTTGTGGGAGTTCAACCTATTTATGCAAGTAACTTCTCCTCCTTGTGGTCCCCAACATTATGTGACTCCAAATATGTATTTTAGTCTTAGGTAACATTTGAAAATGCATTTTTACACCAACTTATTATGTTAAGCGTTTATTGTCTAATAAGCGTTTTCAAACGAGTCAGTTTATCGAACTTTTCTAAAAAAAAAAAAGTCTGTAGCTTTTTAGTTTATTTAAGCTATTGAGGTAACTTTTACAAAAGTTAATGGGTGTTAATTTTTTGAAAAGCTTTGAATATCCTTAGAAGTTTATTTTAATTACAACATGAATTAAAGTAATGACGACGATAACAGTGGTGATGGTGGTGGTGGTCGACAACCCATGACAGCAATGTCGGTGGTGGTGATCAGTGATGGATGTGGCTGTAGTGGTGGTGATCAGTGATGGATGTGGCTGTAGTGGTGGTGGCCGGTGATGGCGATAGCAATGGTGGTTGATGACGGTGGTAGTGGTAGATACAATAGGCAACAACGATGATGGTGGTGATTGATGGCGGTGGTGGTGGTTGATCGTGGTGATGTTGGTGGTCAGTGGCGGTGGACGACGGCGATGCAGTGGTGAATGGGAGACGACAATGGTGGTGGCTGATGGCTATGACAGTGATGGTCGATGGTTGCGACGATGAGTGGGTGGCGGTAGTGGTGATGGTCGACGACGGCGGCGGACAGCGGTGATGGGCCATGAGTGGGTAGTAGTTGGCGACAACGACGAGAGTAATATAGTATTTTGATTAATTCATAAGTACTTATTAGATATACAAACCAAACAAGTTTTTCTTTACCTCTATAAAAGTTAAAAAAAGTATAGTTTAACAAAAGTTAACTTTTTTCATTAAACTGCATAAGAAAAAGCGTTTCCAAACGTAACCTTAGAATTATACAAAAAACAACCATATTATTAGTTATTGCTTGGTTTCATTTTATAACAGCCAAATTGAAACCATAAAAGTAAAAAAGAAAACCAAATTGTGGTTGTATGTGTCCATTATTTTTGTATTCGCGAACTAAAATATGAAATCTAGGTATATTATCATTTAATCCACTTAATTTTCTAAGACATACTAAAATCTCAAAATTTTTGGAGAATATTTCAACATCTGGTAAAGCATTATATTTTAACAGTTGAAACTTACTACATAATTTCCCAAATTTGAGACTTTAACATGAAGGTATTATGATAGTCTGATTGTAGTGAAATTATAATTGCATGTAGTTTTGTATTGTAATGATTCATAAGTCTAGTTTGGTTCCTTTACTTCTTAAAATTTATACTCATGCAGTCTCTTACTCTTGAATAAAAAAATGTGTTCTTTGTGTTTAGTTTCTAATTGATGGAAATTTTAAACTATGAATCTAGAATCTATGTCACATCTAATTAAATTCACTTTTAATATACGATCTTACCATATCATAACATGTGGACTAAATGTTCAAAGAAGAGTTAATTTGGTTTGCAGTGATCATTATCCGTTAAGTAGGGAACTACATAATCTTATGTATCATACATGGGGTGCAGACGGATCAATGGATATGGGTACCATATCTGTATCCATTTTGGAAGTATGGCTATGGATATGAATACAGATATCATTAGCTATGAAAAGTGTATCCTTAAAAAATGGATATGAATACGGATGCAGTATGGATATTTGACGAATGGACATGGATAAAAAATTAGATGTAGTAGAATATTAAGGATTTTTCATGTCTAAAGCTTCATATATATGTAAGTGAATATACTTTACATAACTAATCATATGAAAATATGTAAATTATGACTATGGTCATTAAAAATATATGTATTACAATCAAATGAAAGAATATATCTTTTTTCATATGAATATAATACAAATAACGGATATGGAACGGATATTATAGAACATTTAAAAAATGATATTCATATCCATATCCACTCGAGATGGATACGAATAATTCATATTCTCTAAAAAATGACTACAAATACGGATACAAGGTTACACAGGTGCTTATGGCCAATCATTGGTAAACTTATTAGCAAAATTTGATAAAAACCATTGAAAAATATTTCTCAATCATGACATGGTTGTACTCTTGAAAGGAAAAAGAAAGTTCTAATAAAAATTAATGATCATTTATTCATGAAACAGACACTAGGTGGTCATATTTGATGGATTTTGAACAAATTCATATATAGTTATATGCCTCTAATATGCATAATAAGAAATAAATTCAACAAAAAATTATTATTTCAGTTTTAAGTACTAGTAGTGGCTTGCTTACCCTATCAGCTCTATGCGCAAGATGTATGTTGGTATTCTAGTATTATATAACATTTTTCTCTCTCTATATATATTGAATAAAAAAATTGCCACCCAAAATAAAGCATCATATCTGGTCAATCAATTGAATATGTCAATATGTTGCTTGGCATTGGGCTGTATATGGGGGTCATATTTAAATATATGATCGTGTCACCTCACTTAATGCATTTCTCAGTCGATTAGTGAGCTGAATATTTCTTATTTCTAGTTAATATATGGGCCTTAACTCTACCTGGTAGCCTAAGAAAAGCTTTTGAATGGCAACGACTACGACATAAAATCATAGGACATGCAAATATGCAATGCTTTAAGAATGTGAAATGAAATTGTGGAGCTTCATGCATGTGGTTGGGTTAATGGAGAGGTACCAACTCGTCACTGGCACTTTCTACTGACTATGGCTTAAATCATGGCAAGATACAAAATATTCTAGAATGTGAAATTAGTTATGGAGTTTCAGCCTAGTGGTTGGTTGAATGTAGCAGTAGCAAAGCAGCAGAACAATCGTCTACAGACAAGCGTTGTCATTAGGTAATTAATTATTACATGGTGCTTTTTCCATGGAATCGTAAATGTCATTAAGCTTTCTAGTTTCGATTAAATAAAAGAGACTACAAACTCCTTGTAGTAGACTGTCTGCAACTACAATTACTTGCTATCCTATAATATTTCTTAGATTTGGGGTATAAAAATGTAATTGATTATTTTATGGAGAGAGATTACATATATATATATATATATATATAGGTATATTGGTTAAATGGATATCCAATAACTCATCTAACACACAACCTATATAACATACTCTAATACTCCCTCTCAAGCTAGAGTATACATATCAACTATGCCTAGCTTGTTACATAGAGACTCAAACACCCCTACATTTAGACTCTTAGTGAATATATCTGATAACTGCTCAGAAGACTGAGTATAAGGGTAGAGATGGTCCCCCTCATAACCATGTCTCTCACAAAGTGACAATCAACTTCAACATACTTTGTACGCTCATGGAAAGTGGGGTTATTTGCAATGAAGATAGCAGCTTGATTGTTACATCTCATAGTCATAGGAATCTCGACTTTAAACTCAAGCTGCTCTAGTAGTTACTTCACCCACACCATTTCACATGCTGTCTGCACCATAGACTGGTACTCAACTTCTGCACTGGACATCAACACTACATTCTGCTTTTTGCTAGGCCAAGTAACCAAGTTGCCCCCCACATAGGTGCAGAATCCTGATGTTGATTTCTTGTCTCCTCGATCTCCTGCATATCCTGAATCTGAGTAGGTTGTAATACTAGTGTGACCATTCTTCCTGTATACTAGGCCTTTCCCTAGCGCATTTTTAACATATGATAGAATCCGAAGAGCTCCTAACTAGTGTATTCTCCTAGGCTCATGCATGAACTGGCTCAAAAGACTAACTGCATAAGAAATATCCGGTCAAGTTACTATCAGATAAATAAGCTTCCTAATCAGCCTTTCATATTGACTAGGGTCCTCTAACAACTCCGAGTTGCTGTCGAAGAAGTCAGGTGTTTGTTCAATAGGGGTACTCTCTGGTTTGTACCCTAGAAGGTCTGTCTCTTGCAATAAATCTAGGACATACTTTCTTTGTGACAATGTCATCTTGCCCTGTGCATAGGCAAACTCAATTTTCAGGAAGTAGTAAGGCTTTTCCATGTCTTTTGTCACGAAATGAGTGTGCAAATGTTTTTTTATGTCTGCAATGCCCTATATATCACTACCAGTCACAAGTATGTTATCAACATCTACTGTTAGAATGACACACTCCACAGCTGTCCGCCTATAGAAGACTGAATGGTCCACTGCAAATCTCTAAAACCACCAGCAAGAACCACCTGACTGAATTTCTTGACCATGCCTTGGGACTTTTTTTAGGCCATAGATGGCCTTCCGGAGTCTGCATACAAGATCCTCCCCCGGAGCAACTTACTCTGGAGGTTGTTCCATCAAAATAGACTCTGCTAGGTCCCCGTATAAAAATGCATTCTTAACATCTAGCTCATAAATCTCCCAGGAATGGTTGATAGCAAGGGAAAGAAGCACTCTGATGGAGTTAAGGCGAGCCACAAGCGAGAATGTCTCCTCATAATTTATCCCATATATCTAAGTGAAGCTTCGTACCACTAGCCTTGCCTTGTATCTGTCAATACTGTCATCTGCTCTATACTTGATAGAATAAATCCATTTACAGGAGACCATTGTAGTCCCAGTAGTGTGGGTCACTAACTCCCACGTGTCACGACTAGTAAGGGTAGCTATTTCCTCATCCATAGCAGCTTTCCAATGAGGTAGAGTTAGTGCTTTCTGATAATTTCTAGGAATTGATTGAGACACAAGAGACAAAGTAAAGCTACGAAAACGATGGTGAAGGGAATCATAAGAGACAAAATGGGAAATAGAATGGGCTGTGCAAGTGCGAGTACCTCTTCGAAGAGCAATGGGTAGATCTGAAGAGTTGTTGGTCGGATTTGCATCTGCAAAGGAGGATGGCTTAGTGGTGTGAGGCACAGGAGCATGCTAGCGGTGCTGATAAACCTGCAAGGGACGCGTAACATTGGGTGGTATGGTGGAATTGTCTTGAGCATTTGTATCCTGCAACTGCACCACAGAAGGAAGAGGGACAGACATACTGGAAGGAGAGGACACTGTATAGTATGGAATAGACTTAAAGAAAGTGACATCGGCAGACACAAAGCAACGCCTTGTGGGAGGATGGAAACATCGGTATCCCTTCTGAGTGTGGGAATACCCAACAAAGACACATTTTATAGACCAAGGAGACAATTTGTCCAAACCAGGTGACAGGTCTTGGACAAATGCCATACACCTAAACACTCTAGGTGTCAAACTAAACAGATTGGACCCTGGTATAAGACGACGGATCGGAACCTCCCCACCAAGAGGTGTAGAAGGCATTCTAATAATCAGATAGGTTGCCGTAAGCACAGCATCGGACCACAATTGCTTAGGGATATGCATGTGAATCATAAGAGTACGGGTTACATCAAGAATGTGCTTATGTTTGCGTTTTGCAATGTTATTTTGCTGTGAGGTGTAGGGACAAGATGTCTGATGAAGAATATCCAATGAAGCACAATAAGAAGTAATTTTATGCTGAACAAATTCAAGTGCATTGTCATTGTGCAAAACCTTAGGAGTACCATTAAACTGATTTTTTATTTCTACGAGAAATTGTTTGAGTACATCATAGACTTGACTACGATCCTTGAGTAAGTATACTCAGGAAATTCTTGAGAAATCATCAATAAAAATAATATAATATCTATGTCCTGAAACAGACTAAACTCGAGACAGACCCCACACTTCGATGAAACAGACTGAAATCATCAATCATGTTATGTTATATTATGGTATGTTATGTAATAGTTAATTTTCTTTATGGATGTGTATGTTCTGTGATTGTAGTGAGAACCAAATTGCAAAAGGTTTAGGCATAAAGGAATAAAACATGAGGTGTTGTTTTAGAGATTATTTGATGGAAATGTCGCAATCAAAAAATATGCCATGGTTGTTGGTAGCGAGAGTCATGTTGACCTAATATTTGATGTGGATGAGAATGTCAACACGGCAACATACCCAACACTGCCACCTTCAAAAGGAGAAGCACTTGTGAGAGATGAAGAGGCTATAGGATCATCGAAGGGACTAAACTATGGGAATGGTCATCAACATATACTATCCACTGCTTGGACATCATAAAGTATAGCCAAAGTCAAGGAAGTGTTTCAATCAAGCGTAAATCTTGTGGCTTCGGTTATTGAAAAAAGGGATCACACCAAGGACAACACTTTAGTAGTGGGGTGTTTAGATGTACCAAAGGTGGTGAGTGTGGACCAAATGTTGAAGTTATGGATGTACGTATGTTGTAGATATCTAATTTTTGTATTTCTAAGAGTTAATTAAGGATCAGAATTATTGAGGCATTTTAAATCACATAACTAAAGATATTTAACTCATCTTTTGGATTTTTCATAATTTATTTAAAAACATTACTTAATTTAAGGGAGTTAGTTGTGGTAGAGTTAACATACTTAAATTAGTGGTGAGTTTGATTATCTTGAATATTTTTCTTAATTTAAGGTTGTTAGCTTTGGCAAAACTAACACACTTAAACTAGTGGTAAGCTTGAGTACCTTGAACATTTTCCGTTAATGTGAGGTTGTTAGTTGTGGCAGAGTTAACATTCTCATTCTATTCAAATTAATAGCAAGTTTGAGTACCTTAACATTATTTAATGCGAGTTTATTAGCTGTAGTAGAGTTAACACTCTCGTTGAACTTAAATTAGTGGCAGATTTGAGTGTTTTAATATTAAAGAAAATATTTTTATCATTTTATGGAATTTCTAAAATCATTTTGGACTTATAATACATCTCTTTGAATTAATATAAAAGATAGGGAAAAATTGCGAAAAGGCTACTCGTTACCTATCTAAGAGGCAACAAAGTTCGTTGTTAGTGGCATTGATGCTAAATCTCATCGCCACATACAAAGGCAACGAGTATCCTAAAGGCCTCTCACATAATATTTTGTCATCTTGTACTTTAATATGTTATATGGGATTTTCATAAAGTGATTTACTACTTTTTTCATAATTATTAATATTTCTATTATTTTCATAGCACTTAAATATATGATATATCATATAAACTTTTAAAAATAGCAACTAATTTAGGAAAATTCAAGAAAAGGGGATGACGTTAATTTTAAAATAATATATCTTTGCTTTGGTCAAAAACAAGATTTTAAATTATTTATCACATTTTTAAATATTATAATTACATTTAATTCAAAAATATTTCAATATGTGAAGATAATCCAAAATATTTGAGTGGTTACAAATTTAGATTAAGTGAAAGATATCCATAAAACTAACTAATCTTCTCTTTGTAATTATATAAGATATTAATTTTAAATTTAGATTACTTAATGTATAAGTCTTTCTTTAAATTAGATATTTATTAAAAATATTTTTTTGTTGCGAAGAAAATTTTAGAAATGAAGACTAAGTTGTGGACGGTTCTTAGATTCATAACAAGCTAATTGGGGATTTTAATTTTAAATATTTGAGATTTTATAGCTTCACACCACTAACACATGTGACTAGCTTAAATTCATTATTTTGTGCGTAAGAAAAAATAAATTTCTTAAAATATTTGTGCCTGTACGTGTGGAGACTTTTGTAACACCTGTAAAATTCAAAATTTTAATTATTTACATTTCTTAGATGGGTGTTACTGTTTTCGAGACCTATTGTGTGGATTTGTGCTTTCGGACTTGGGTCTCGTGGGCTAGTTTCTGTTTGCGTGTCCCTGTTCGTGGTTGGCACTATGCATTGTGGCACTGTGTGTGTGGGCCTGGGTGTGGGGTTCGTGTGGGGTCCGCGTTGTGGATCAGTTGCTGTGGCTGATGGTTGGGCGGTGGTCGTTGAGCTCGTGCGAGGTGTTGGTAGCTGAGGTGCGTCGGTGAGAACGTTCTCAGCTACTTCGTGTGTAGGGCTTTATAAGTCGACTACACAGCACTCTTTTGTCGTTCGTCGTCGTCTTCTTCTTCCTTCTTCTTCTCCTTCTCATCGGACTCACACCTCTTCTTCCCTTCCTTTCCCTTCCTCCTCACTCTTCTTCCTTCCCCACTCCTTCCTCACCGGTCATCCCCATCCTTTCTTCCCCTGCTTCCCTTGTTTTACGTGTTGACGGAGAGAGAGAGAGAGAGAGAGTGAGAGAAGCAGAGGCACCGTGAGGCTCGACGTCGGCGTGGCTGGAGTCTCAAAGGTCGAGGGAGCTTCCGTGGATGTTGTTGTCGCAGTAGAGGTCCGTGGTTGGCTGGAGGGCGCGTTGGGAGCTCGTTTCAGGTACGTATCTCCAATTTAATGTCTAAAAATCATGTAAAAAGGTAGAAATGTCTAGGATGAATGTAATCTAGGGGAAATTTAATGTTTTAGAATTTATTGTAAATTTATGAGAATTTATGGTGGATTTATGGGCATTTATGTTGGTGGTTGCGTTTTGGGTCATTTTGACCCTTATGCTTTTGCGATTTTATATCTTGATGCCTTGTGAATGGATTTTTGTTTTATTTGTTAGGTTTTGGAGTAAACTCGAGGGTCTACATCTTATGTTTTATGCAAGATTTTTAGAGGTTGTTTGGGGGTCCGATCGGAACTCCCACTTTGGGTGATTTTGAACAGTAGGGATTGTATTGTTTTCTATTTTTCGTAGAATTTGACATACCAAATCATTTTGGTATGTCATTTCTCTATCAGATTAGGTCCTCTAGTCGAAATTCAGTCATTCAATTTTGAACAGTTGTTCGAATTAGGAGATTTCGGTCGACCGAATCATTTTTGGTATACCGATTTTGGCCTGAGTGTTGATCGTTGACCTGATTTGGTCGATCGATCTAGATCGGTTTACCGAACCAGGGGTTTTCGGCATACCGAACATGTTTTCAGCTTGCCGAATTTGGGGCCAAATGCTTTTATAAAAATTTGATTTCCGAGGAATTTCTGGATTAGTTTGTTTTGTCCCATTGAGATGAGATTGTAGACTGTTAGTGGTGGTCCCTTGGAACACTTATGCACCGTTTTGTCGAGGTTTTGGAAGAGTTTTCAAAGATATGAAAATGATTTGGGAATAATTTTAAGAAAATGAGTTGGCAAATTTGGAAAATGGTTTTCCTAGTTTTCTATGTGTGGATCGAGATAGTGTAGGACCGTGTCGTCTGGATTAGGGATGTGACGACATTCTCAGGTGGTCGGACGCGACTCCTAGGTCGAGGTCGGGGATCGAGATACCTAAGGTTGAGGGGCGTCGGGTCTTGGAGGTATGAGACTCCTTGACTGTCGTCTTGAGGTTAAGGTTTAGTTCACGGGTTAAGGTGTCTTGTGGCATGACGGGGAGGTACGATATTCCTATTGTCGCTGTGAGCACTGAGGCTTGGGTGTCGTCGGGTATGAAGGTATGACACTCCCTCCTAAGCTCAGTGTGTCGAGGACGTCGTGAGGAGGCGTACCCTGTGGTGGTTAATGTAAGTGGGACACATGTCCAGGTGTTGGTAGCGTCTTGAGAGAAAGGACTGCCTTCTTAGGGAGGGGTTGGCTTTTGGGGGTTCTCTAGTGAGGAGAATCGCGGGACGGTGAACGCTCCTACACTAGGTGGCTGTCACTGTGGCAGTGCAGAATGTTGTGATTTTCGCTATTGGACTGCGTGTGGCCAAAGTTTGGTTGCCTAGCGTCAGGTTTCCCCACTCACTGTGTGTGATTTTCGCTATTGAGAGCTTTTACTTATGGTTTTAGGCTAGTAGAGCTCTGGTTGTTTTGGCTGGTGTGTGCTTGGTTTGTGAGATTTTGAGAAATAGATTGCAAAATGAACTTAAAAGAAAATTAATTATGTTTCGCTTTCCGCGATTTTTCTTGGGGTACATACTAGGTGACATTTGTCGTCATGTGTTTTTCTCGTGTTTTTGGTTTGTAGGTGTAAGCATGCAGAGGTTTAGCGTAGTGCATATAATCTGGAGTCTCTTAGTCGTACACATAGGTTCCTGGTGGTTAGATATTTTCTATTTAGCTTTAATTTTCCTGTAATTTAATTTGTTTTAAATTATTGTGGAAAATGTAGGGCGTCAGAGTTTGGTATCAGAGTTCCAGGTTTATTAGGTTGCACTACACCTTGGGTGTTTAGTCTAGAGACTCCATAGGTTTTGCATGCATGATAGAGTCTGCACCTGATCTCTTCATAGTTTTTTAGTCGTTGCTTTGTCTATAGTGCAGGTACTTTGCCTTTCTCTAGTAGGATGCCTCTTCGTGGTCGGAAGGGCATGACCCTTGTCGAGGAGACCGAGCCCCTAGAGGATGTAGGCAGATGGAAGACGATTCGTGCGGAACTGAGGAGTTTGGCACACAGGATCTTTAACGTGTTCCGTAAGAGTAGTGCCAGTGAGTCGTTAGGTGACCCATGGCTGAACCAGTTCACGAAGCTTCGTTCGCTGTCATTCAAGGGCATGGTCAATGCTGAGGAGAGCGAGGCCTAGTTGGAGAAGGTGGTGAAGATGTTGGAGAGCATTGCGTGCCTAGAGGAGTATTGGGTGCGGTTGGCGACTTATTTGCTAGATGTTGAGACAGATAGGTGGTGGAAGTCTGTGAGACGGTTGAAGTTCCCGGACTTAGTCACTGTTAGCATCCAGTGGAACGATTTCACGACGACCTTCTATGACAAGTATTTTTCAAGGCATCCAGTGGAGGTTTCTGGACGACTTGAACCTTCGGCTACTGGTGAAGGTGATGGACTGTTGGTGTTAGACTGTGGAGGACATTGTGGGGATGGCTTATCTTTTCGTGGCAGAGTATCAGAAGTTTCTGGAGAGTCATCCCTACATGAAGGGTAAGTCTTCTTTTACCTCTCGGTTCTCTTTCTCCAGTCCTCCAAGTGCTAGTAGTTCAAGAAGCCTTGAGAAGAAGTAGAAGGCGAGGTCTAGTGTTTCCTCTATGTGTCGGCGGAGTTTTGCTGGGAGTTGCGGAGTTGGCTTTAGTTAGACAGGCTTCAGTGCTCTTAGTGGGAACCAGTACTTCAACTGTGGTCAAGTGAGCCACATCGCTGTATATTGTCCCCAACCTAGGTGTACCTCAGCTCTAGTGGTGTCTTATAATTGTGGGAAGGCGGGACACGTTCAAGGATCTTATCCAGAACCATTAAAGAAGGCAAGAAGTGCGCCACAACAGTAGACTAGGGGACAGGTGCTTACCATTACTGCTCCAGGCGCTAGATCTTCGGGAGATGTAGTTGAGGGTAAGAACGATTAGTTGATTTTGTAACCCTCTGAGATTTGTTGTAATCCCTTTGTAATTTAGACATCTGCCTGATTGTATGGATGTGTGGTGCTGTTTGTTTGGCCATTAGGTTCTTTTATTGTAGCTGGTCAGTTGGTCAAAGTGTTGTTTGACTCAGGGAGTTCTTTCTCCTTCATCTCTAAGTCTTTTGCGGCGGTGTTGGGAGAGAGACCAGCTAGACTGGCTTTCCATCTTAGCGTGGTGACGTCGTTGGGGGAACACAGTTTAGCATGGAGGTATCTGTAGTCTATCGACTTGACGTTAAATGGCAGAGAGTTTGATGTCAGCCTGATTGTGATGGACATGCAGGAATACGATGTGATACGCAGCATGGATTGGTTGGCGCAGCAGTCCGCTTTGTCGATTGTGCTCGGAGAAGAGTTTATTTCAGGTCTCTTGAGGATGAGTCTTTCTTTGTGCGAGGTGGGTGTCAGGGTGAGTCTAAACTTTTCATCTCAACTATGAGGACTTATAAGTCTTTGGTCAGGGATTGTGTGGGGTATCTAGCTTGTATAGTTACCTCCAATTCTCCTGAGTTGGGTGTTCACAACGTCTCAATGGTGTGTGAATATCCCGACGTTTCCTTCACGATTTGCCTAGTATGCCACCTCAAAGGGAAGTAGAGTTCTCGATTGATCTGATCTTCGATTCTCCAGTTCTGGTGCTGTGTCGAAGCCTCCCTATCGCATGGCGCCAACGGAGTTGCGAGAGTTTAGGACTCAGTTGCAGGAGTTGCTGGACAAGGGTTTATCAGGCCAAGTGTATCTTCATGGGTAGTACTTGTCTTGTTCGTCCGCAAGAAGGATGGTTCGCTCTGACTGTGTATAGACTATCAGATGTTGAGTCAGATCACGGTGAAGAATAAGTATCCCTTGCCCCGCATTGATGACTTGTTCGACCAGTTGCAGTCTACATCCGTGTTCTCGAAGATTGATCTGAGGTCAAGGTATCACTAGTTGAGGATATGAGACTTATATATTCAGAAGACTGCTTTCTGGACACGATACTGGCATTACGAGTTCACGATCATGCCTTTCGGCTTGACCAATGCATCGGCTGCGTTTATGGATCTGATGAACAGGATTTTTAGCCCTTTTTTGAACCAATTCGTTGTGATTTTTGTTGATGACATGCTGGTCTACTCCGCTGATGTTGAGACTCACGCGTTACAACTGAGGGCAGTTTTGGATACTCTGAGGCGTCATCAGCTGTATGCCAAATTCTCCAAGTGTGAGTTCTGGATAAGTGAAGTCATGTTCCTAGGCCATTTGATTTCTTGAGAAGGCATCAGAGTGGATCTTGCTAAGGTCGAGGTAGTGAGTAGTTTGGAGCGACCCAAGACTGTGTCGGAGTTCAGGAGTTTTTTAGGTGTGGTAAGCTATTATAGGAGGTTTATCAGGAATTTGTCCTCCATAATCGTACCTTTGAAAGAATTGACCAAGAAGGGTGTTCTGTTATGTTGGGACACGAACTGTGAGGTGAGTTTCCGAGAGCTGAAGTCTCGTCTACTTTCTGCCCTTGTGTTGACTCAACGTTTTGGAAGTGACAGCTTCACTGTGTATAGTGATGTCAGTGGTGTTGGGTTAGGGTGTGTTCTAATGCAGCACGATAATGTTATCGCGTATGCTTCGCGTTAGCTGAAGGATCATGAGAAGAACTACCTGATCCACGATTTAGAGATGGCTACCGTAGTGTTCGCTCTGAAGCCTTATGACACTATTTGTATGGGGAGCAGTTTGAGGTCTCGATCGATCATCAGAGCTTCAAATATCTCTTAATGCAGAGGGACTTCAATCTGAGACAGTGTTATTGGGTGGAGTATTTAAAGGACTATGATTTCAGTCTGTCCTACCATCTCGGTAAGGTCAACGTGGTCGCTGATGCTTTGAGTCGGCGTATGCACGTGATGGCGAGCTTGATGGTCAAGGAGTGGACCATGTTGGAGGATCTGGTGAGATGCTGGGTGGTCAACCTGTCTATTCGTCCTAAGCTGTTAGAGTTTATTGTCGCCTGTCAGCAGTTGGATCCATTTGTTCAGCTTTTGAGATGCTGAAGGCTGGTGGACAGTCTCATCTCTCTGTTGGAGCATATGGAGAGCGGAGGTATGATATGCGTCTGTATGTGTCCTAGCATAATGTGGCCAAGTAGAGGTTGTTGGATGAAGTGCATCGGTTTAGGTACACTATTCACCCTGGTAGTACGAAGATGTACGGAGACTTGAAGTGGTATTTTTGGTGGCTTGGCATGAAGAGGGATGTTACTGATTTGGTGGCTGGTGTACCACCTACTTGTTGGTCTAGGTAGAGCACTAGAGACCTGAAGGGACCTTGCAGTCGTTGGATATTCCTATGTGGAAGTGAAAGCACATCTTGATGGACTTCGTGACTGGCTTGCCGTAGACTCAGATAAAGAACGACACCGTGTGGGTGATCATGGATCGGGTGACCAAGTTTGCTCACTTCTTGGTCATTCGGGTGTAGCTTCCGATGCACCGCCTAGCGGAGTATGTATCTGAGGTGGTGAGGCTACATAGTGTTCCAGTGTCGATCATGTTGGACAGAGACACGAGGTTCACCATAAGGTTCTGGAGAACTCTGCAGGAGGTCTTTGGCACCGTACTCTACTATAACACAACATTTCATCCTCACTTGGATGATCAGATAGAGAGGACTATCCAGACGCTAGAGGATATACTTGGAGCATGTGTCTTAAGACTTTCAAGGAAGTTGGGTGAACCATTTGCCGCTGATTGAGTTTATTTACAGTAATAGTTATCACTTGAGCATTAGGATGGCACCATATGAAGCTTTGTATGGTAGGTCATGTAGATCGCCAGTTTGCAGGAGTGAGGTGGGCGAGCGTCAGTTGATTGGTCCTGAGCTTGTGCTGCTGTATGCGGACAAGGTGGATTTGATCCGTAGTAGGCTGTTGACTGCACAGAGTCGACAGAAGAGCTATGCTGGTAGGAGGTGGAGACCGTTGGAGTTTCTGGTGGGAGACTATTTTCTGAAGGTGTCGCCGACTGAGGGTGTCATGCGGTTTGGGAAGCGTGGCAAGCTGAGTCCTCGCTATATTGGTCCGTATCAGATTCCTAGAGGATCAGTGAGGTTACTTATCTGTTGGAGCTACCACTAGAGATGTCGTCCGTGCACGACGTGTTCCATGTCTTCATGATGAGGAAGTGCCTAACTGACACGACTCATGTGATCTCAGTTTAGCCACAAGGGCTCTAGGAAGATTTGTTCATTGTGGAGGAAGCTGTTCAGATTGTTGATCGTAAGGAGCAGGTGCTGCGGAACAAGGTGATTCCGCTAGTTTGGTGCGATGGCGGCATCACGGAGCCGAGGAGGTCACGTGAGGAAGTCATCCTAGCCTAGTACCTGTATCTTTTCGCCTTGTGATTTCAAGGGCGAAATCTTCTTTTAAGGTGGTTAGGATGTGACCCACGTAAAATTCATTTTTGTAATTATTTACATTTTTATGAATTTTATTCCTAGATGGGTGTTACTGTTTTCGAGGCCCATTGTGTGGATTTGTGCTTTTGAACTTGGGCCTCATCGGTCGGTTTCTGTTTGTGTCCCTGTACGTGGTTGGCACTGTGCATTATAGTACTACGTGTGTGGGGTCCGTGTGGGGCCCACGTTGTGGGTTGGTTGTTATGGCTAGCGGTTGGCTAGTGGTCATTGAGCTCGTGCGGGGTGTTGGTTGACGAGGTGCGTAGGTGAGCACTTTCTCAACTACTTCGTGTGCAGGGCTTTATAAGCTGCCCGCACCGCACTCCTCCGTCTCTCGTTGCCGTTATCTTCTTCTTCTTCCTTCTTCTCCCCCTCGTCGGGCGCACACCTCTTCTTCTCTTCCTTTCCCTTCCTCCTCACTCTTCTTCCTTCCCCACCCCTTCCTTCCTCACCCAGAGGCACCGTGAGGCTCGACGTCGGCGTGGCTGGAGTCCCAGAGGTTGAGGGAGCTTCCGTAGACGTCGTCGGCGGAGGTTGGTGGCTAGCCAAAGGGTGCGTTGGGTCGTTGGAGCTCGTTTAAGGTACGTATCTCCATGTTTATGTGTAGAAATCATGTAAAATGGTAGAAATTCCAAGGATATATGTAATCTAGCCTAAATTTAATGTTTTGGAATTTATGGTGAATTTATGAGAAGTTATGGTGGATTTATGGGCATTTATGTTGGTGGTTGCGTTTTGGGTTGTTTTGACCCTTATGCCTTTGCGATTTTATATCTTGATGTTTGGTGAGTGGATTTTGGTTTTGTTTGTTATGTTTAGGAGTGGACTCAAGGGTATACACCTTATGTTTTATGCAAGATTTTCGGGAATTATTTGAAGGGTTTGATCGGAGCTCCCACTTTGGATGATTTTGAATAGTAAGGATTGAGCGTTTTTCTGTTTTTCGTAGAATTCGACTTACCGAACTATTTTGGTATGTTGTTTCTCTATCAAATTAGGTCCTTTAATCGTAATTCGGTCATCCGATTTTGGACGATCGTCCGAATACGGAGATTTTGGTAGACCGAACCATTTTCAGTATACCGATTTTAACCTGAGTGTTAATCATTGACCTAATTTAGTCGACCGATCCAGATCGGTCTACCGAACTTGGGGTTTTTGGCATACCAAACTTGTTTTCGGCATGTCGAATCTGGGCCCACATGCTTTTATTAAAATTTAATTTCCAAGGGTTTCTAGATTAGTTTGTTTTGTCCTATTGAGATGGGATTGTGGGTTGTTAGTGGTGGTCCTTCGGGACACTTGATGCGCCGTTTTGTCGAGATTTTAGAAGACTTTTCAATGATATGAAATTGATTTGAGAATGATTTTAAGGAGATGAGTTGGCAGATTTGGAAAATGATTTTCCTAGTTTTCTATGTGTGGGCTGAGAGCATGGAACCGTGTTGTCGGGACTAGGGAATGTGAGGACATTCTTGGGTGGTCGGGAGCAACTCCCTAGTCGAGGATGGGGGCTTAGATACTTGAGGCTGAGGGATGTCAGGTCCTAGAGGTATGAGATTCCTTGATTGTCGTCTCGAGGCTAGGGTTGTGGTCTGTTGGTTGAGGTGTCTTGTGGCATGACGAGGAGGTATGATACCTCTACTGTGGCTGTGAGCACTGAGGCTTGGGTGTCGTCGGGAGTGGAGATATGACACTTCCTCCTGAGCACCGTGTGTGGTGTGGAGGACGCTATGAGGAGGAGTACCCTGTGGTGGCTAGTGCGGGTGGGACATGTGGCCCGTAGCTGGTAGCGTTCTGTGAGACAGGACAACCTTCCCAGGGAGGGGTTGGCTTTCGAGGGTTCTCTAGAGAGGGAGAATCGCGTGACAATGAACGCTCTTACACAGGATGGTCGTCACCGTGGCAGTATAGAACGTTGTGGTCGCTCCTCGGCAGACTATGTGTGGCTAGAGTTTGGTTGCCTGGCGTCGGACTTCGCGACTCACTGTGTGTGGTTTTGGCCATTGTGGGCCTTTGCTTGTGGTTTTGGGCTAGTAGAGCCTCAGTTGTGGTTTTGGCTGGTGTGGTCATGGTTTGTGTGGTTCTGAGAAATGGTTTGCAAAATGAACTTAAAAGAAAATTATATTTCTTTCTGTGGTTTTTCTTAGAGTGCGTATTAGGTGACTTCTGTCGCTTATGCATTTTCCTCGTGTTTTTGGTTTGTAAGTGCAGGCATGTGGAGGTTTAGCGTAGTGTATATAGTCTGGAGTCTCCTAGCCGCACACACAGGTTCCTGGTGGTTAGATATTTTTTATTTAGTTTTAATTTTCTCGTAATTTAATTTGTTTTAAATTATTGTGGAAAATGTAGAACGTTACAACTTCATAAAAAAAATCTAAGTGCCGGTCGATTGTATTTAAGGTGACTACATTGAAAAAAATAAATCTAATTTTAAATTTTAAAATTTGAATTTAGTTTTAAATTTAATTTAGATAATATCTCCTCATCCCTTAACAAGATATGACGTCAGAAATATTAGATAATATCCTTAGATCTACCAAAATTAGTTGCCTTTATCTACATAATTTTAGAAGATATTATCACTAAATTTAGTTTACTTAACTAGTAAGTATTGATTAAATTTAAAATATCTTTTAAATATATCTTCATTACGAAAAAAATCCTATAAGTGGAGACTTAGTTGTGATTTGTTACTAAATTCATGGTAGGATATTTTGAATTCTTAATTTTAAAAATTTGGTTTTTTATTTGTTCGATGCTTATCATACTGGTGAATTACTGACGTGGAATATCTTATCGCCTTTTGCTTGTTTTTTTCGTGTTGAACGAAAATGGAATATCTATGCTCATTGCCTTTTAGGCGACAAATTGGTACTTGTCGCCGTTGCCATAGGCAATGAGTTAAAATATGAGTTTTTTTAATTTCCATACTATTTAGATATTTTCATTCATCCTTTGACAAGATCTGAGGTATGAAGTCGCTATAAATGACCCCTAGAGTTGGAGCGTAAGAGGGAGGTTTCTACAAATCTGAGAGAAAATATAGGGTTCTACAAGAGGCCTTGGAAAGAGTCATATAGTGAGAGAGACCTTAAGAGATCCTTAGCCCTTAATACTCTGTTAGATTCCTTTGAGATAACCTAGATCCTTAGGGATCTTGTCCTTCCAAAGCTAAATGCACTTCCGAAGCTCTATCAGTGACTCTGCTTCGTTAGCCCCACACCACGTAGTATAAGGGTGAAGGGAGTATTGTTCTCAATATATTTTGGTTTTTACATATTATTGCAGTCCTTAGATAGGCTCATAACATATGCGCGTAGAGAACCACTCTTTGGTTAGTATTAGTTACATTCATTTATGCTATTTATTCTTTTTTTGACATTGTTTACTATACCTATATTTACCTTGATCTGCTTCATTTATTTTAAAGGGAAGGAATATATTACATAGCACGATGATGTCGTTGGACAACATCCCACTGATCCAATGAGTCAAGGACTCACAATCTCAATCTCCCGTAGGTACCTTGTTAGTCGGTTCTTGTAACAATGTAGATTTAGAAGTGGTGTTTTGGCCTGATAATTAACTGAGATTCAGGTGTGTTGGGCATTAGGGGCCCTAGTGCCCAATGTTGGACATGTTTTCAGCAATATCTTACACTTGGATTGTTGGTTTCTGGTCTGTTGGTGTTGTGTGGTTTGGGTGCTATGTCGGCCCTCGTAGGAGTTTTGTAGGTGTGTTCTAGGCTGCGGTGTTTGGTTAGCATGCTTAGGTGGCTGGTCTCTGGTGGCATGAGTCACGTAAACAAAGGAAAACGCATGGTTGGATCGCATGTCATGGATTCCTTTTTCTCTTTCTTTCTTTTCCTTCTTTTCTTTCTTTAATTTTCTTTTTCTCCTTTTTTCCTTTTCTCTCTCCTCTCACTTGCCTCACGTGCCTTCCTCTAGATCTCTTTCTTCAGCACCCCATTTCCTCCCCTCCTTCACTCCTCTTCTTCTCCTTCCTGATCACATGAGAGAGAGAGAGAGAGAGAGAGAGGGAGGGGGAGGGGGAGAGAGAGAGAGAGAGTGTGTGTGTGTGTGTGTGGGTTTGGGAGAGGAGACCATTGTTGTTGTGCCACCATTGCTGTCATTGCGTCATCGTGCTTGTTGTCGTAGGGAGGAGGCAAAGACCTGGAGCTCGTAGCCGGAGGAGGTGTGTTGTCTACGTGGTCGTCACCGGGCCTTTGGTGTAAGGTACATGTCCTTATAGAATTTTCCCTTCTTACTAAATTCGATGTCTAGGAGCATGATAGTGTGTGGATGCCTAGAATGCGTGTAGGAATTTATGGTGATTTATTGTGGCATTTATGGTGATGAATGTGTTGTGGTTTGGTTTTTGGATTCTCTGCACACCTTGGCTTTGCGATTTTATTCCAGGAGCTATAGTTAATGGATTCTGGTTTTGTCTATGAGGATTTGGAGTAGACTCACGGGTCTATAGTATATATTTTGGGTGCGATTTTTGGTAGTCATTTTATAGATCTGCCCCTAGCTCCCTCTTTGGGTGAGATTTTTGGGTATCTAGTTCAAGGCCTGTCTCAAATCTGACAGAATGCCTGGGGCGTGGGTTGAATGCGTGGCCCAGATGCGCAGGTTGGCTAGGCACATTTTCGTGGACTTTGTCCTTGATTTTTGAGTAATTGGGTGTTGTTAGTTAGTGCCAATACCTTGTAGGTATTTTTGAAATGTAAATGATTAGGAGAATCATTAGAAAGGATTTAGGATTAACCTAAAATGAATTGGCAAAAGTTCACCTTGGATGTAGGTAGAATAATAAACTATAGAACTTAGTAATTGTAGGCACTCTCCTTCAATGGTCTAGATTGGACATTAGGATTTATAATGAACCCTAGAATCATATGATGGATCAGTTTGTGTGTGGTGTACTAAATGGAGTATTTAGTGGTACTATTCCAGGTGTTTGAGTCGATTTACTTGTGCTCCTGAGGGACACGAGCTAGTAAGTGTCTTACACTTGGGCCATAGAGCATAGAGTTCTAGTTGTGGTTATTCTGTTGTGGTGTCTTCTAGGTGAACTTGACAGTCAAAGGACATTTTTATTGTTATTTTCTTGGGTTGTGGTCGTGGGTTGAGCGTGGTACTTGTGAACCTAGATGCTTCCAAGGTGTTTTTGCCTAAGCTTGACAAGGAAACTGTCGAGGTTGTGTTTTGTTTGTGGTTTCTAAGCCTTTGGTTTCTGTGCCGTTGTTGGGTACAATGTTTCTTGAGTTTTTAAAATATATTTAATAGTTTTCTGTGCTTGTTTGGCATGTTTCCAAGAGGAGAGAATGTCAGCCTTGTCTTAGTTGCTGTTGGCTTTTAATGAGGTTTAATTAGTGGTTAAATATGATCATTTGCCATATAATTAAGTGTATTTTACAAAAATGGTATAATGGTTTTGTGGTAATGATTTACATGAATAAAATGAATGATTTAATATGATTCTTATGAATAAATCATGTTGAATATTGATGGAATGCATAAAGATGTGTTTTGGACATGAGACCCATGTAAATGAATGGATTTTTGTAGTTTTTGGGCATAAGACCCATGTATATGAATTATGGATTTAAAGGAATATTGATTCCTGAAATGAAAAGGTTTCAAAAAGTTATCTTGAAGAAAAAGCCGCATGTTTTGAAAAATGGACTAATAATTGTTTCGGATCTACGTGGGTTGGTGTCGGCAGCTTGGTATGGGACCAGTTGTTAAACACGGCCGTGGTTGCCAAGGTTTGGGGCGGTCAAGAGTGACTGGATTACCCCGTTTAAGATGGTGTAGGCTAGGCCTAGGGATATGAACCTGGGTGTCTGGGTCACCGATGGGACGTCAGGACAAGATGTATCCCCATACTTTTGAAAATTGAAATGTTAAGGCCTATTTACTAGGGTGGTGTCCTCCCACATGAGGAACTTCACTGCGATAGTGCAGTACGGTAGGGATTACGACCTCACCGACTATTTGTGTGCCTGGTTGCCTCTGATCAAGGTGACAATATTAAAAGTGATTATGAAATATGAATGTGGTCTTGAGCTCGAATTAAACTATGAGTTTTGGCTTGAGATTTTAGCCAGATTCTGTCGAATTGAAAATGATTTAAAATGATGATTTGTTCCAATTGCCAGTCAATGTTTGTTTTGGTTTTGAGCCTTGTATTTTAGACTAGATCTTGATGGAAAACATGGTTTCTCGAATGCATAAATGATTTGAAAAATGCATGATATTTGAGATAGGAAAATAATTGCAAAAGCATGGTTTTGGAAATAAGTTTCCTATTGCCTTTAGTTCGGGATTTGTGGTTTCCCCAAGTTTGTGAAAAGGGTTTTATAGCTGATAGAGATTAGAGTTTTCTCGTGGCTTTCCGTGGTTGGGCATGTATTGGGTGACTTAGAGGTCACTCACACATGTTTTGCTTCTTATTTGGTTTTTAGATGCGTTCCTAGAGTGTAGCCTGGTCGCCATTGTTCATGTTTCTGAGCCACTAGCCGCACATTGTTTCTGGGTAGGTCTTTTCTTGATTATTTTAATTGTTGTAATTATGATAATTAGGGGTTGATGCTATTTAGGTGGCATCCCCTGCTTTGGAGCGTTACGGACATCAATATGAGGTAGTGGGAAATCATCCTTTAGGCTCGCTTTATTGAAATCTCTATAGTCGATACACATGTGAGCTCAACCATCTTTCTTTGGCACTAGTACTACATTTGCTAGCCATTTAGGGTAAAGGACAACATTGAGGAAATTGATCTTGTACTGTTTGATGATCTCCTTCTTGAGCTTCAGAAGCCACTGCAGTCACCATCACCTTAGTTTCTGTTTGACTAGCTTTGCATTAGGCTTTAAAGGTAATGTGTGCACTACTACTTCGACATCTAAGCCAACCATATCAACATAGCTCCAAGCAAACACATCGGCATATTCCTTTAGAAAGGCGATGAATTCCGCCCTTGCTTGTGGCGTTGACATGGCACTAATGTGCACTTTTTCATGTCCTCTATCATGCCAATATTGATTAGCTCCATCTCCTCTTCCGCATGTAGGTTTAACCCCTTGAGGTCATCATTGTAGGGCTAAAATTCTAGATATGCATCCTTGCTCTCCTCTGCGCCTATGCTATCTTCTATGTCAGCGTCATCCTCTTCTTGATACGCAATGAGCTCAAACAAGATCTCTTGTTCAAAGTTTGGATCTGTGATGTCTAAAGAGAAGATCTGCTCAGACTCCTTCCCATGATGGCACTTCAAGAGGGTCACACTAACTTTGGTGTGCCTGTATTTACAATGTGTGACCTCTATCCCATGTGTGCTAGGGCTTGCCGACAATTCGAAGCTTTCTATTTCTGGTGTTGTTGCATTTTTGGCTGTATTTTTCAATTTTTTCGTCTTTTTGGATTTTCTACATTTTCTGGTTTTTTGGGGTTTTCTGTAATATGCACAAATGATACTGAACATTGGTGGTTGTCATGTTTTTGACTGATTAGATTGCTACTGCTTGTACTTTCTCTTGAGCCTAACTCAGGGTCTTTTTGTTTGCTCCTCACCCATGAGATGAGGCCTGGGCTACCAATACCAACTAGACCGGCCTCCCAGCTATTGGGAGATTGACTCCCTTGGACTAGTAGAAGTTGGTTGTGATTCTTCAAGGACCATGACCGATGATTGGTCTTACTACAATGTGGGTGATTTTGGCTCCAACAATATGACTACAACCTTTCCCTTGCTCGATCTGTGATGCTCTACCATGTCTTCTACTAGTATTGCTAACTGATCTTGGAACAAAATCTCCAAGTCACTAAGCGTACTATCTACCTACGTTTCAATGAAGGCTCCCTCCTCTTCATCAGAAGCGTGATTAACATAATAAGTGTTGACTTCTAAAGGAACCTGTGGCGCTGAGAGCAATGAAGGCAAAGCCATGAGAGTGAGCAAAGTAGCTGGTTAAACCACTGGTAAGACTGACTATGAAGCTAAAATTGTGGAACTCATGGATGAACCGGTGGGCAATGCTATTTGACCAGATAACTAAATAGATTCTGACAGAGTGACTACAAGTGAGGTGGTCGACTGTTCTGATCCTGACGATACTGAACGATTCTGAACCCGCTTACCAATCCAATCTGCATTCCTTGTCTCTAAACTGTCTTCCTTTGAATAATAATCTTCTATACAAACCCAATATTTTACATTAACCGACATACTCTATTGTTGTACCATTGTTGTTGCGTGAGAGCTCTGATTAGGGTCTAGGACTCTTACGCTAATGAAGTTAGCCATATCACGAGGGATAAATAATTTCCGTAACTTATAGGAGCGTTGGCTTCCATCCTTCTAAGAGTGTCATTCTTATCCCAATCCTTCATTCTCTCTCCTTTCTTCTTCCATGATTAGCTTAGTGATCCCCTAACCATACTGCCTAAGGAGGGTTCCTTTCTCATATCCCTACCTATGACACAAGTTTTCGACTATCATAGGGGGATTGTTGCGAATGACCAAATGGTTGGCACATTTGAGGGCAGGAATAAAGTTAATTGGCTCAAATCGATTAACCTATTACAAAACAATGGAGGGCTTGCGGTCAAATTGGATGGTTTGAAAAGAAACGACAGACACTGGCTCAACTTTCTCCTTAGCAGAATTCCCTGCCATGACAGCAACATTGTTGTCACCCTAGTAGAATTTAATCTTACGATGGATAGCGTAGACACCCCAATTTTGCAATTTTGTAGGCTTGCAGGATGAAGTATGGTGGCTGGGATTTTGATCACAAATGAGCTCAAACCTTAGTTTAGTCCCAAATCCCACGAAAGTCCACCAAAGCCTATGAAGGCCCATTTAGGTCCATGAAAACCCAAGGCCCATTAAGCCCTGTTAAGCCCATGAAGACCCATTAAGCCCATGAAAGCCCACTTAGGCCCATTAAGCTCACCCAAGGTCCATTAAGCTCACCCAAGGCCCATTAAGCTCACCCAAGGCTCATTAAGCCCTCTTTAGCTTACTTTGGCCCATGAAGGCCCATCAGGTCATTTAGGCCTATAAAGCCTACTTTGGTCCTTAGGCCCATGAAGGCCCACAACAATTCAGTCCATTTTCTTCTCCTTCTTCCAACTCAACACCTCTTCTTTCTCCCATCTCCTCCTCTCTATTTACATTTTCCCCCTTCACCTTATAAACCCATTCTTCTTCACTGATTTCACCAAAATCACACGAGCCTTCCTCAACCAACAACCCATCCATCCTCTAGCCTACTGACCAGCTACAGCCACTCTTCAAGATTGGGCCCTCCAAGAGCCAGAGCTGTCGGATGCCTCGCCATGAGCCTGGATGGCCATCGATCATTGTTGGCGAGCAAGGGACAAGATGGAGTGTGGAAGACAGTGGTTTGTTAGGTCGTTAGGTGTTGGGAGTTCTGTTACTAAGTGTTGGGAGTTCTATTAGATGGTTAGGTGGTTGTTAGAGTTCGGTGATGGGTTGTTATAGTCGTCGACCTCACATATAAAAGGAGGTGAACAGAGCGAGAATGGGAAAAGAAAGAGAGAGGAGAGATCCCAAAGCTCTATGCTATTCTCACGTGGCCTTCTCGAGCGCTCCAGCCTACCCCAGCAAGCTCCGATCACCCGTTCCATTGCTTGACCCGGTACGCCCTCCTTTAGCTTCCATTGCCTTCAATTCTACTTTCCTAGGATTCCTTGTGACTTCTCGAGTCGATTCCGATCAAGCTAGAGACTTCCTTTGGTCGGAATCAGCCCCTAGGCCTCGCCGGAGCTGTTTTTCGATGGCCTAGGTGCAGGCTTGGTCCAGGGCATGGCCTTGGCCCTAGAGAGTCGTCCCTTCATCTCTTGACTTCCCTCTTGCCTCTCCACCCTTCCAATTCTCATTCCGATCACTGCGGAGGCCTCCATCAGAAGCTCCTCGGAATCGATCCAAGACGCCGTCGCTGGAGAAGATGACCGGAGGCCAGAGAAGGACGTCGACCCCTCAGCTCGCTGTGCCGCTCCGAACCTCCAGAAAGCCTCCACGGCGCACCCCAAGCACGCCAGGGCCCTCAGAGCTGAGCCATGAGCCCTGGAACATGCCCGTGACCTAGCTTGTCGGAGAAGACGACGTCGACGGCAGTCGGAGCCCACTTCGTGCCATCATCCATCATTTGAGCCCCTGAAGGAGAAGAAATGTCCCTCAACACTCTTTCGAGCCTCCTGGACTTTTGGATCGCCGCGCCACAGCATCTAGAGCTTCCTCCATCTCCTCTTTGATGTGGCATGTTTTCAGTCATCTTTAGCATGAGCACTGAGAGTAGGCAAGCACACATCCATTAGACCATGTGACATGTAGGAAACCTAGAAAGACCGAGTTTCTCGGGCGCATAGGGGTGCCTAACCCCTTCCCTATGCGTAATTAGAATCCTTACCCTTTCTCTAGCTTGCATTCATTTATCCATTAGGCACGGAGCACACATGTTTTCTACACCTTGTTTGCTTCTTGCTTTTCTTGTGTGTTTGGTTTTCCTCGTCTATTCATTAAAAGACTAGGTGGCGACTCCTTTCCTTATCCTTTCTCATCTCTCCTTGGTGTTTTCAAGTCTAGTCTTCCTCTCCGGATTCACCATCTTCGCCGTGATTGTATCGGGACTCTTCGAGTGCTTCCATGCACCCTAGTTGAGGAGAGTCGTGCAGGGTTCCACCGACATGGTCACAGGAATTGGCGACTCCGCTGGGGATAACCAGATTCTAGCTTTCATTCTGGTTTCCTTACTTGTCTTTGGTCTATATGTATGGTGCTTGTTTGCTTCGTTTGTTTGCTTGTACATATTTGACTAAGCATGCCTTTTGACTTCTTTACACTACTGCTATGCCACTGCACATGCACATGACTTAATTCATGCTTTTTTTGTCGATACTTGCTTTTATTCACCTACTTGTGAGCACTACACCAGCAAATGCCATGTTGCCTGTTGATTGACTTTTTAGATGCCATGATTGTGTGTTTTTTCCTTTTATTTAAATTTGCCATGATTAGGAGAATAGAGACATGATTGCCTCCCTGTCTGGTTAAAATAAAATACACAAACTCATATGAACAGATAATAAGGCATAACTAGAGACAAATGCTCACAATCCTTATGGTTTAATAAAACGCAAGTAAAAGACACAAAAGCATATTGCATGAATGATCATTTTAGAAAGCATGCACCTTCTCCTCAAGGTCCACCCTCAGTTTGCGAAGGACAATTCTTGTAGCCCGTTCTATACCTTTGGTGTAGCGCGTGTTGTTAGTTTGTTCCCCCTTGTCTGGGGTCGTGTCGGTGCTAGTAGAGGGTGCAACTCTATGTTACTGCCGGAGACGATGCCACCAAGGCACCACCCGTTCATTGCCTGGGCTCCGGCCATGATTTAGAACGGGAACCTACTTTTCTGACTAGAGTGGAAACCCAAACCCATGAGTGCGTCCTATGTGGTCAACCCCACATGGGACATGCATAGTGAGAGAGTGCACTTTAGGACATTCATCTACATTATGCGTCATTGCATGCCACTTAAATAACTCGCATTTGTCTTTGCGTTGTTGTCTAGGTTTTGATACCTGTTTCTCTTGCCTGTTTTCTTAGGTACTTTGTTGTGAGGTCCTCAGCTAGGAGATCGGGCGTCTCCATCGTGGGCGACCTCCCGTGGTTGTTTTCTCGTGCCTTTTCCGAACTATTGGTCGCTTTTGACTGTAGTTCGTTTTAGAGATCATGTGTTTGTCCTTTACCGTAGCTCCTTCATTTCGCTTGTAGTTAGCCATGGCCCCGTAGACCCGCAGGCCTCCGGTTATTGTTCTAAAGGGGACCCACACTCAGATCCTCCTTCTCTCACTTTGACAGCTTCTTCTCTCCTTTGTGCGTCCCGATTTGGGAATCATGGAGTATCCTTATCACCTCTTCCGGGACAGTAGCGAACACAAGTCGGTTTAGGGCCCGTCATTGATTCAACTACGGTGACTACCACGTGTGTCCTAGAAGTTCTGCAAGTTGCACTCTATCTCTCGGGCCCTCTTGTTTCAGGAGTTCAATCAACTGCGGTATCATCTGTTTTAGGGGCCATTCCTGTTCCACTCTTGCCCTCTGACCTATCTTTTGATGGGTCTTCGACCAAACAGGCTCAGTACTTGAGAGCTTTGGCTCGAGGGTTCGAGCGCATGACCCTTTCTCTTGATCATGTTGAGAGTCCTCTTTCGACCTCTAAGGTTCTAGTGCAGCCCACTATAGCATTGCAGGCTCACCCCACTACTCTATCACCCATACCATCGCCTCAGCTTCACACTGCTTCAGCGATGGGGGCGTTATCTCTGCCTCCTGTACCACGATTGCATTGGTCACAGCATGCATCACAGTCCCCTACGAATCAACACCTTAGTTGTGTGAGGGTACAACATTTCTCGAGTCCATCACCCAGAGCTATACCGGTTTCGCAGTTGTTGCTCTCGCGCTCAACACCAAACACAACACAGCACATTCAGAATTCACCTCAGCATTAGGATCAGGACCCAACACATAGGTCGTCACCGCACACTAGGCGCTCACCTCCCACTGTCAAGCCAGTCCATCTCGTCGCATTGGCTCAACAAGGACAGCAACCTAAGGAGAAACGAGGCCGTCGCGTTGAAAGTGACTACGCTCCACTAGGTGAGCCGCAGAGTGTTGTTTTTCCTCAGGTTGTGTCGCTTCTGAGACTCTCAGATCTGCGTCCCCCACCAACTCCACTCCCTCGGTGGTACGACGTGAGCATATACTGCGATTATCATCGAGCGCTGGGGCATTCGACTGATAAATGCTACACTCTACGGGATGTCATACAGACTTTGATCGACAATGGGACTATTGTAGTTGACACACGAGGCACGACACCAACATCCATATGCTCATCATCATCAGCATCTAGTTCAGTACACATTACACATCCACACACCACCGTTGAACTTGCGCATCTCGTTGCGTCAGTTCAGCAAAGGCAACAACAACGGTAGTGGCGGCCTCGCTATAAGGAAAGAGACTTCACTCCACTCAGGGATTCGTTGATTGACATCTTTTCCAAAGTTGCGTCATCCCAGCAGCTACCGGAGATTCGCCCACCACCGAACCTGCTTCCTAGGTGGTATAAGGCTAACTTGTTCTGTCAATACCATCGCGTACGTGGGCATTCGACAAACAAGTGTTACACTCTCTGGAATGCTGTCCAGCATTTGATTGACAATGGAGGCATTGTCGTCATTGCACAGGAGGCAGCCCACATACATACACCTGCACACACGCTCGCACACACACATGCACACCCTAGAATAGCCGACCTTACTGTGTTTGAGCCTACAAGCTCCGAGGATACTGGAACCTCAGGGATTTTCCTCTTTCTCCTAGTTTTTCCTGGGGAATCCTTCGAGCCTATTTTTCCTATCTTGTCCTCTCTCTACTTCTGTCTGGCAGCACATGTGTATGCCACTCTTGTTCTTCTTCCCCATTTGCCTAGTTTGGCCTCCTTTCTTTTCTCAGTTTTGTCCGGTGACACTCATGTGTGCCACTCTTGTCCCTATTCCTTTGTGAGGGTCTAACCAAATGTTTGTCAGTTTTCCATGCACGGATCTAACCTAGCATGTGCAAATACCCTGGATCAAGTAGGAGACAACTGTCACATCAGATGTCAACACCAACAGAGATACAGTCTTAATGTCGCCAGCAGGTTCAACATTCACATGGATAGTCTCAGTTCCAATAATGGTTTGATGGCCTCAGTTACGCCTACCTTGAATCTGGTGGCACTGCAAGGAGTTACTATGGACCCGAATCGCATCGGCAAGCAGCAACGACAAGGACTGGAGTTGTATCCTTTCTCTTTGTTCACTGTTGTTTTCTCTTTTTGCATCATCATATACCAAAACGCAAAAAAATAAATAAATAGAAAAGCACAAAAATTGAAAAAGGAAAAGAAAAATACAAAACAGGGAAAAAACATCAAGAACAATTGAAAAGGGTAGTTTGCTTGTCAATAACATTCTGCCCAATGATGAAAAAATGGAAAAGCTCGCCAATGTCAGAATGGATGATTCCCTCCTCAGTTGTCACTACTTAGACAACCAAGTTAGCAAGGGAGCCACCAAGCATTAAAGCCGGATGAAATATCCAAGCTCTGCAAGGATCCTACACCTCCGAGAGGGAGATAAAATGTTAGGGGTGACTAAGAGTGTGAGCTGGAAAAGAAAACATACATTCGCAAGGGCATAAAAGAATAGAGAAGACCGAAGGCGAGGATAGAAGTCAGCCTAAGCGTGAGAGCCATGTGTTGTAGCTCTACCCTTACCATACCTTGGAGAGGAGTCGGAGTATGTGCTCAGTAAAATCACACCTTTAAGGGACTGACCCACCCTCTTGCAATAAAGGCTTCCTGAATATATCGAGCGCTTATTACCTCCAAGATAAGGTTTGAGTGAAACCACACGTCTGTGAGGGAGTCAAAGAAAAGACAATGATGTTGAAAAGGAAAAAGTAGGTGCAAGACCTTAAAGAGTTTGGCATGAAGCCAGGTCCATTACGCTACCTTACAGTGAGTTTGAGTGCCACCACTACCCAGCGAGAGCCACCATACGACTTGCGAGTCTCTGTAGTGGCAATTGAGTCCAAGGTGTCATTCTCCTCTAACAAGCATACAACTTTCCAACCTAACTGAGGGCAAACAAACAACTGAACTAAACAAACAAACGATCCAAATAATGAACTCGTTGAACAAGCAAAGCAACAAATGCAGATAACAAGCAACTGAAATCACAAGACATGCATTTCTTGATCAAACAAAAATTCACTCTTGAATGACTAAATTGTTCAGTCCACAATAATAATAATCATCATAACCTTGCTTGGATTAATCTTTTTGTCTGCATATAGGCTAGTTCAATAGGACTTTTGCCAAGTGCTTTTAGCCAGGATATTTCTGCTCCTCAGTAGCCAAAGTGCATATACAGTGAGGACACCAGTTAGTGTACGAGCTACATGGACCTATAGAATCGGTAGTGTAACTGCAATTCCTTCGCAATAGTTCAAGTGTGCTAGACACTGTTTGTGGAATGAATGAGGATATCACAGCCGAATACATGTTTGCAGCCAGAGCATAATGACATAATGAGTAACAGAGTAAAGAAGAGCCAGCCTGAGACTGACCATGATGTATCACATTACTTTCTGCCATCGGAGTATTACTCAGGACAGTGGATGAATATACATGCCTCTAGTCAGTGAACAAATGTGTCTCTGACCACAACAAAAATCAGCCGCGACCACTTCAATGATTCAAAGTACGCCTACAGTCACAATCAAATCCTCAAGTCTTTACAACCTCAAGTGGTGCCCAACACTTCCCAATGTAGCCTGGCTCAATGGCAGAGGCATCCTTTTGGCCTCGGTGTCTCCTAATCTGACTTCTGAGCATTATATACCTTTATGCTAGGGGCATGTCAGTTGCTTTCTAGCTGGGCTCACACAATTCATTGCTTGGTTCATCAAGGGCAAGTCAGTTGTTCTCTTATTAGAACCTACTCATTAAATGGTTAGCGAAGACAACAGCATGGCTGTGGACTCTACGCAACAATCCAGAATTTAGCTAATACAATTAGGAGAATATCCTACAGTAGCGTGGCCAAATACAGAGCTATTAGAACACCACGGTTAAGCAGAATACATCCAAAACATACCAGCCATTGGCAAGTTAAAATCCTGGTCAAAGGCCTTCATCGAGTTGCCATAATTCCTTCTGTCTCCCAAGTACAATACTGGAAAGTAGATGGGTGCACATACTTCCAGTCACTTGATGAATGGATCACCTTCTTCGACTAGTGATGGTCTCAAGTACTCTAGTGGTTCAAGGAACGTCTGTAGTTACAGTCTGGCTTCCAAGACCCCATACCCTCAAGTGATGTCCCAACCAGTTCAATACTAGGGGCATGTTAGCTGCTCTTTGGTCAAAAGTCACATACAAAAGACCAGCTATAGTGTAATTGAACCAGAGTCTTTGACTAGGGGCATGTCAGCTATTCTTAGGTCAAAAGGCACAGACAAAGCATAAGCTACAGTGTAACTGAGACAGAGCCTTCGACCAAGGGCATGTTTGCTACTCTTTGATCGAAAGTCATGTTTTGGGCACCTAACAAAACATCCACTTACAATGTAACTGAGCCAAAGCCTTCGACCATGGACATGTAAGCTGCTCTGTGAAAGAAGGACTGTTTTGAGAATGCTTGGTGTAAATTATCTTCCAAATGATGGTCAGTGCATCTTCTTACAGAGAAGTGACCTTCATCACATAATAGCTCCCAAAAAATGGCAACTGTAGCAGGGCACTACACCATTTCAACATACATTCCCCATAGTGGTGACGATCCAAGGTGCACTGATACATGAATAAGATCTCCTTGGCAAATCCTTTTGGCTAAACAGATGGTCAGGCACCTACTCTCGTCTTCGAGTTCCTATCTAGACGGACGGACTCAAGGCACCTCCTCTCACTTTCGAGTTCCTATCTGGACGGACGGACTCAAGGCACCTCTCGCCTTCGAGTTCCTATCCGGACAGAAGGACTCAAGGCACTTCCTCTCGCCTTCGAGTTCCCATCCGGACGGATGGATTCAAGGCATCCCCTTTTCTTTTTTCTAAACTACTGGAAGGAGTCTAAATGTTCTTTTCCCTGGTTCGATCTGGACGGACGAACCTAGGAGTCCCTTCTCGCCTTCAAATTCTTATCCGGACGGACGGATTCAAGGCATCCCTTTTTTCATTTTTCTAGACTACCGATCAGAGTCTAGAAGTTTCCTTACGTGGTTCGATCTGGATGGACGAACCTCGGAACGACCTTCTCGCCTTTGAATTCTTATCCAGACGGACAGATTCAAGGCATCTCCTTTTCTTTTTTCTAGACTACCGGACGGAGTCTAGATGTTCCTTTCCCTGGTTCGATCCGGACGGACGAACCTCGGAGCCCCTTCTCGCCTTTGAATTATTATCTAGACGGACGGATTCAAGGCATCTCTTTTTCTTTCTTCTAGACTACCGGACGAAGACTAGATGTTCTTTTCCCTGGTGTGACCATGCCGACCCGAGGAAGTTCCGACACAGAGTCGTGCTAGAGGGAAGGAGATCACAGCCATGCCAAGATGGCGAAGGCGCTAGGAAAGATAAAAGAAAAAGAAAAGGAGTCGCCACTTAGTCGTTTAAGGGAAAGACAAGGAAAACCATAAAAAGATGAATACCTGAGGTGCAGATGCGAAGGCTGGATGTCTGCTAACCAGATGATGGGTAAGGACTCCTATTACGCACGAGAAAGGTGTTAGGCACCCTCGTACGCCCAAGAAACTCGGTCTTTCTAGTCTAATTGCTTGCTAAAGGCTAGATGGATGTTTGCTAAACTTGGATCATGCTCTAATCATGCTAATATGTATGCCATGACAAGACTGGATGGATGTGCAAGACAGTGTGAGAAAACTACGAAGAAATCCACATGAATTGGCAAAATTGCAAAAAATCACATGAAACGACGAGATTTTGTTAAAGAACGTTTCTGAAAAACATAATGATATAAAAAAGATGACAAGCCAAGTCAACTCGAGTCTTCGGAATCATGAAAAAGTCGTGAAAATCAAAAAGGAGAAAAATAATCTGTGGTAGGGACAATGTCGGCCCTCAGGCCTGTTAATGTACGCCCTTGGGCGATGAAACCCAAATCAAATCAAAAATCTGAAATGTAGGATTAAAGCCAATCAAATCGGATATCGGATAGGCAACTCTGAAGACAAAGTGAATCGGAATCATGGAGAAAGTCATGAAAATCAAAAAAGGGAAAATAATCCGTAGTGGGGACAATGTTGGCCCTCAGTCTTGTTAATGTACGCCCTCGGGCGATGAAATCTAAATCAAACCAAAAAACAGAAATGTAGGATTAAAAGAAGTCAAATCGGATATTGGATAAGAAATTTTGAAGACAAAGTGAAGAAAGAAACCCATGAAGGAAAGACATGAGATGTCGACTCGCTAAATAGGGATACAAATGTGAGGAGAAAGGATATGAAATGCATGGATAAGTGCCTAAATATGCAAAAACTCTAAGCAGTAACTTAGACATGGACTATGCCAGATTGAGTGCAAAGATTGAGATGCATGCTCATGAATTGGAGGCACAGGGGTAATTTTGTCATTTCTTTGGCCATATATGATAAATGCTTGCATGGGAGTGATGCTTGGCCTAAAATGTGTCAAAATGTGTGCTAAATGTCTAAAAGATGTTATTTGCAAGAAACATGGAGGAGAAAATCAACAAAATGATGTAAACACAATAAAGGACAAACAAAATTCACAGAGAGGAATGAGAAACAGGTTCAAAAACACGTTCTTGACCCCTATTCTATCATGCAAATGATGGATCCAATGTCAATGTGGCACAGGAATGTAAACGTTGCACTTGGATAATTTCCTAAAAGTTCAGGGTCTAAAGTGCAAAATTCACACATAAGTGCAAATGTGACCAAAATGTAAGGCTAAACATCAAATCTCATTGAAAACATGATTTTTAAACGGAATCAATGACTAAAAGCAAAACATGAAATGCAATGAGTGAAAAATGTCCCAAAACATGTAAGAAAACATTTTAAACCCTAAATGATGGATTTAGAATTAATCTAAGGGTCAAAATGTAAATTTTATATTCAGAAATGATTTGATGTGAAACCAGGGACTTTTATGCAAAATTTCTAGACCTCAATGTAATAAAAATGAGGCTTTTATGTTGGTAAATACAATTATGATGTTTCTTGGGGTTTAGGATGCAAAATGCACAAAGGAAACTCATTTTTTAAAGTTCTGGGGCTTAATGCAAAAGTCCAGGACCAAACTGCAAAGAGAACTCCATTTTACTAACAGTTAGTGTGATTTTTAAATATTTTAGGACTCAAACTGCAAATTTTACCACGAAAACATCATTTTTAAAAGATTCAAGGGCTAAATGCAAATATTTAGGACTTAAATGTGATAAAAAGTCAATTTTAATGATTATAAGTGTGATTTTTAAAATATTCTGGGGCCAGAATGTAAATTTCACTGAGAAAACTTATTTTAGAAAGATTCAGGGGTTAAATGTAAATGTCCTGGACCTAAATGTAAAGAATTAAAAAGATGTGATAAAAACAAGCATTAATATGTTATGAATTAAAAGATGAACTATGAAGGGGGCCACATGCAAAATGCACAGAGAAAATAAAAAGTATTTTAAAACTACAAGGATTAAAGTGAAAATGTTTGGACCCATATGCAATAAAAAGGACCTAAACGTAATAAAATATGGACTTAAAAGTAATAATCAAAAACGAAAGAAATTGGGCCTAAAAAGACCCATTCGAAGATCAACGGAGGATCGCCGATGATCTCTCCTGCGAGCTCCTGGAGGCAATCCGGCCGTCGAAGGGGTGCGCGCCAGGCTAGGGGTGCACCACGGAGGGATGGCGAGGCTCTCGATGCATCATGGAGGCCCGAGGGGGACCGGAGGCCTCCTTCCATCTCTGTCTATGGCGACGGGGACGGTGGAGGCGGTTGGATCACTGTGGAAGCTCTAGCGGTGGCGAACTTTGGGACGATGTGGCGCGGAGGGCTTCGGGACGACGTGGGGAAGCTTCCAGAGTCCTTGGATCGATGCAGGAGTGTTCGGATCTTGTAGACGTGCTCTTGACGGCAAGCGGCTGTTGGCGATGACGACGGCGATGGCGCGGGTTGGCGTCTTTCTCTGAAAAAGGGGGGGCACTGAGGAGGAGGAGAGGAGAGAGGAGAAGAGGAGGAGAGGAAGGAAGGATCCCTGGGGGCCTCCCTCCTCTGCAGGGGTCGTAGGTTCGCCGGAGAAGGTGAACCCATCGTCGGAGATGGGGTTTGCAGCATATAGAGGCACCACCTCACCGTGACTGTATCAGGGAAACTAGAGAAATCTACAAGACATGCGAAGAAAAGAAGAAGAAGGGAAGAAAAGGTACCTGAGGGGCTGTTCCCACGGACTCTGGCGGTAGGTCGACGGTAAGGTGCTCCGGTGGCTCTGGTTTGCCCACTTTCGGCGGCTGGCTTTGGAAAAATAGGATTGGATGCTCCTGAAGGTTGATGGTCGAAAATGAAGGGTGCTGAATTGCTTGAGAGGAGGCTGCAGGTCTCAATTTTATTTTTTTTTTGGTCGTCGACGGCAGGGGTTTTTATACTCTAGCGAGGCTTTTCTCCGTCATGGATCCTCCTCCCTTCAACGAATGAACGCCGTTGGATCGAGCGTAAGCTAGAAGAGGTTGGCCAGAGATCACGGAGGTTGAGATCTGCTCTAGTTCCTCGGGATTGCTCGTCGGAGTTCTCGCCGGAAAAATAGGATCGTCGGAATTATTTTTGAATTTTTTAAGTTTTGAATTGAATTTTTGAATTGAATAGTGTTGGACTTAATGGGCTTAGGGTATTGGGTTTTTATTTTGGGATTTTAAGGATTTTTTAGGGATTTAATTTTAGGTTTTTAATAGGACTTTATGGGTTTAATTTTGGGCTTTTATTTATGTTAAATTCATGATTAAGGTTTAATTAATTTGTTTTAAATTGGGTTTTAATTATTTTGGGCTTTCTTTTGTTTTGGAGTTTTTATGGATTTAGGGTTTTGCTTTTTAGGTTTTTAATTTGGAATTTGGGTTTAATTAGGGTTTATAATTTTAATTTAGGGTTTTTGTGTTTTAATTAGGTTTTATGTTTTAATTAGGGTTTTTGGATCGATTTTGAATTTTAATTGGATTTTATTTAATTTGGGCTTTTATTTGATTAATTAGGGTTTTTATTGATTTTAAGTGGGTTTCAAATGGATTTAAGTGGATTTAATATCATTTTACTTAATTAGGGTTTTATTGGATTTTAAGTTGGTTTTAAATGTATTTATGTGGGTTTAATTAGATTTTACTTAATTGGGGTTTTTAAATGGATTTTAAGTGGATTTAATTTCATTTTTTTTGGTTTCAAATTTAATTGGGTTAGAGTAGGCTAATGTGGGCCTAATTGGGCTTGAGTAGGTTTGGGTTTTAGTGGTCGCAACCGGAGCATCATTCAGTGGAGTTTGTTGCCAAATGACGTCAAAATTGGGGTGTCTACACCTGGTTCGATCCGGACGGACGAACCTTGGAGCCCTTTCTCGCCTTTGAATTCCTATCCGGACGGACGAACCTTGGAGTCCCTTCTCGCCTTTGAATTCCCATCCGGACGGACGGATTCAAGGCATCTCTTTTTCTTTCTTCTAGACTATCGAACGGAGTCTAGATGTTCCTTTCTCTGGTTCGATCCGAATGGACGAACCTCGGAGCCCCTTCTCGCCTTTTGAATTCTTAGTCGAATGAACGGATTCTAGGCATCTCCTTTTCTTTCTTCTAGACTACCGGACGGAGTCTAAATTTTCCCTTCCCTGGTTCGATTCAGACGGACGAACCTCGGAGCCCCTTCTCGCCTTTGAAATCCTATCCGGATGGACGGATTCAAGGCATCTTTTTTTCTTTCGTCTAGACTATCGGACGGAGTCTAGAAGTTCTTTTCCCTGGTTCGATCCAGACGGACCAACCTCGAAGCCCCATCTTCCCTTTGAATTATTATCCGGACTGACGGATTCAAGGCATCTTCTTTTCTTTTTTCCCTAAACTGCCAGATTAAGTCTAGATGTTTTTTCCCTGGTTTGATCCTGACGGATGAAACCTCAGAGCCCCTTCTCGCCTTTGAATTCCTATCCGGATGGACGGATTCAAGGCATCGCCTTTTCTTTCTTCTAAACTACTGGACAAAGTCTAGATGTTCCTTTCCCTGGTTTGATCCAGACAGACTAACCTCGGAACCACCCTTTCGCCTTCGAATTCTTATTCAGACGGACGGATTCAAGGCATCCCCTTTTCTTTTTTCTAGACTACCTGACAGAGTCTAGATCTTTCTTTCCCTGGTTTGATCCAGACGGACGAACCTCGGAGCCACCTTCTTGCCTTTGAATTCCTATTCGGACGGACGGATTCAGGGCATCTCCTTTTCTTTCTTTTAGATTACTAGACCGAGTCTAGATGTTCTTTTCCCTGGTTTGATCCGTATGGACCAACCTCGGAGCCCCTTCTCGCCTTTGAATTCTTATCCAGACGGACGGATTCAAGGCATCTCTGTTTCTTTCTTTCTAGATTCCCGGACGGAGTCTAGATGTTCTTTTCCCTGGTTCGATCCAGACGGACGAACCTCGGAACCCCTTCTCGCCTTTGAATTCCTATCCGGACGGATGGATTCAAGGCATCTCCTTTTCTTTCTTCTAGACTATCGAACGGAGTCTAGATGTTCTTTTCCGTGGTTCGATCTGGATGGACCAGCCTCAGAGCCCCTTTCGCCTTCGAATTCCTATCCGGACGGACAGACTCAAGCCATCTCCTTTTCTTTCTTCTAGACTACCGGACGGAATCTAGATGTTCCTTTCCCTAGTTCGATCCGGACGGACGAACCTCAAAACCACATTCTCGCCATCGAATTCCTATCCGGATGGAGGGATTCAAGGCCTCGCCTTTATCATCTTTCTAGATTACTGGTCGGAGTCTAGATGTTCCTTTCCTAGGTTCGATCCATTCAGACGAATCGTGGTGCCCCCTCCTTTCGCCTTTGAATTCCACTCCTAAGCGACGAAATCAAAGCAAACTGTTTGCCTCCTTCCTTTGGGCTGGTATCCCGATCTACCCGGGCAATCCCTGTGATGCCTGATGGATTCCCCACTCTCCAGATTTCTTCCCTCCTTTTCGGCTAGTATCCCGAACTACCAATTTTGCTAGCTTGCGGGATGAAGTATGGTGGCTGAGCTTTTGATCACAAATGAGCTCAAACCCTAGTTTAGTCCCAAAGGCCATGAAAGTCCACCAAAGCCCATGAAGGGCCACTTAGGCCCATTTAGGTCCATGAAAACCCAAGGCCCATTAAGCCCATGAAAGTCCACTTAGGCCCATTAAGCTCACCCATGGCCCATTAAGCCCTCTTAAGCCTAGTTAGGCCCATGAAGGTCCATAAAGCCTACTTTGGTCCTTAGGTCCATGAAGGCCCACAACATTTCAGCCCATCTTCTTCTCGATCCAACTCAACACCCCTTCTTCCTCCCATCTCCTCCCCTCTATTTACGTTTTTCCCCTTCACCTTATAAACCCATTCTTCTTCACTAATTTCACCAAAATCACACGAGCCATCCTCAACCAACAACCCATCCATCCAACCATCCATCCTCCAGCCTACTAACCAGATGTAGCCACTCCTCAGGATTGGGCCCTCCATGAGCCAGAGCTGTCGGATGCCTTGCCGTGAGCCTGGACGGTTGTCGATCAATGTCGGCAAGCAAAGGGACAAGATGGAGCGTGGAAGACTGTGGTTTGTTAGGTCGTTAGGTGTTGGGAGTTCTGTTACTAAGTGTTGGGAGTTATGTTAGATGGTTAGGTGGTTGTTAGAGTTCGGTGGTGGGTTGTTACAACCGTCAACCTCACCTATAAAAGGAGGTGAACTGAGCGAGAATGGGAAAAGAAAGAGAGAGGAGAGATCCCAGAGTTCTGCTTTATTCTCCCGTGGCCTTCCCGAGCGCTCCAGCCTACCCTAGTGCCTTCCTCAACAAGCTCCGATCACCTGCGCCACTGCTAGACCAGGTACGCCCTCCTTTAGCTTCCATTGCCTTCAATTCTACTTTCCTAGGATTCCTTGTGACTTCTTCAGTCGATTCTGATCAGGGCAGAGGCTTCCTCAGGTCGGAATCCGCCCACTAGGCTTCGTCGGAGCTATTTTTCGGTGGCCAACGTGGGGGGCGGGGGGGATTGGTCCAGGGCACGGCATTGGCCCTAGGTAGTCGTCCCTTCATCTCTTGGCTTCCCTCTAGCCTCTCCACCCTTCCAATTCCTGTTCTGATCGCAGCGGAGGCCTCCACTAGAAGCTCGTCGGAATTGCTCCAGGATGCCGTCGCCGGAGAAGATGACCGGAGCCAAAAAAGGACGTCGACCCTCCAGCCCGCTGTGCCGCTTCGAACCTCTAGAAAGCCTCCAAGGCGCGCCCCTTGCACGCCTGGGCCTCCGGAGCTGAGCCATGAGCCCTGGAAAATACCCGCGACCTAGCTAGCCGGAGAAGACGACGTCGACAACAGTCAGAGCCCACTTCGCGCCATCATCCATCATTTGAGCCCTTGAAGGAGAAGAAATGTCCCTCAACACTCTTCCGAGCCTCCTAGACCTCTGGATCGCCGCGCCGTAGCCTCTGGAGCTTCCTCCATCTCCGTTGTCTATCGTCGGAGCGTACCAACGGCACGGGAGGTGGGCGGCCCACTTTCGCCGATCGATCCGAGATCCAAACTGTTGGATCACTTTCCCACTTTCTCTTCTTGCTTCCTATGAGGTCTAACTTTAGATCAGACCATGGGATAGCCCTCTGGTGCCCCTCCAACGGTTGTCGACAGTGGTGCTCCGTCGCCGGTGGCCGTCTACTCTTTTCACTTTTTAAAGAATTAAAATTATTTTTCATTTAATAAAATTTTTATAACTTTTGATTTGTTACATTTAGGTCCTATTTTATTACAAACTGATCCTTCTCTTGCATTTGGATCCTTGATCATTTATTAAAAATCGTTTGAATGAAGTTTTAACTGAAAATATTGCAATATGCCCCCTTATGTTGCATAATAAAGTTTTTCAGGCTTGCAAATTGCATTTAAACCCCTAAGTTTTCTGAAAATCCTTCTGAATGCATATTTCTCTTGTTAAATTGCATTTTAGCGTCTGAACTTTTCTGAAATTTTTTTGAATGCATCTTTCTCTGGGTAAATTGCATTTTAGCCCGTGAACATTACTATTTTCACGCTGAATGCTTGTTTTCTCGGGTAAAATCATTGAATTGCCCCTGAAATTTTCGTAGACTCTTTTTCTTACATATTTTACCCTTAGTTTCCACTGAATTACACTAAATGAATGTTTTAGTGGCATATTTGTATTCAAACCCCTCGAAACCTTCAATTTGACTTGGAATGCATAGTTTTGCACACCTGACCCCAAATTTCTCCAGAATTGCATGAAAAGTATTTTCCTAAGTAGTTTTGGTGATTTGGCTTCTAAATTTTTGTTTTCAGTTAGAATTTGGGTTTTTGCACGTAAGCCCCTGGAATTCTCATCATTACACTCTCATTGGCATTTTGCATATTTTGCCGCATCTTTTTTGTACAAGTTTTCTTGCATTTTCCTCCTTACATTGCGCACGCATTTCTAGCTTGCATTAAGCTTGGTTTTCTCATCGTTTCCCGGATTTCCCCCGTTTTCCACACTTTCTTGACTTGATTTGGCTTTCCATAGCCCGAGGGCGTACATTGAAAGGCTTGACATTGCCGACATTGTCCCGAATGAGGATTATTTTACCCAATTTGATTTTCTCGTAATTATCCAAATTTTCGCTGATTTGCGAGGCGTTTTCCAAGAATTTCTCGATTTTCACGATTTTCCTCATCGCCCAAGGGCGCAATGTAAAGCGGCATTCTCATTGCCTACATTTGTCCCTCGAAATAACTTTTTCCCTTTATTTCATTTCTTCTCTTTGATTTGGCATATTTTCAGTCATCTTTAGCATGAGCACTAAGAATAGGCAAGCGCACATCCATTAGACCTTGTGTAACCATGACGGCGAAGAGATTCCGCAAAAGAATGCGAAATCGATCGGCAAAATCAAGTCGAAAAACAAAACAAATGCAAAAATGCAGGAGTCGCCACCTAATCTATTATGGAAGACAAGGAAAACTGTATACATGAAAAATCATACAAAAAACAACAAAGACAAGTCTACGAAATAACCAGAATGCGGGTAAGGATCCCTATTACGCACGAGGAAGTTGTTAGGCACCCTCGCATGCCCGATAAAATCGGTCTTCCATGATTTCACCCATGAAGTGTTGGCTTTTCAGCCGCTTGCTATACGCCCAAGGGCGATATGCCAAGCCATGCTAGTGCCTTATGCTAATAGGTGCATGTTGTGTGGGGTGTTTCCTATGCTCAGGAATATCACTCTTTATTCCGAGTCAATCGCATGTTGCAAGTATATTGCATAAGTGTAATCAAAGTTACATCATTTCGAGTGATTTATCATCATCGCTCTATATGCAAATGCAAATGCAAATGCAAATAAAGCGATAAAACAGTGAAAACAATGCAAAGTGTGCCTTCCTAGTAAATCTAGGGGGAAAAACCAGGGAAAATGCGAAAGTAAGCTGATCAGGAAAGCATGACAAAATCAAAGCATGCTGCATGCATAAAACAAGGATAATGTGCTGGTTTGGTGCACCAGATTGGTGGGTCAATCTGGTATGCCACCTA
>JAMKQA010010139.1:0-37555 GCA_024699735.1 Posidonia australis | reverse complement strand
TCCATATCAATTGCTCTCATCCTCTTCTTGTATGTTATATAAATTGCATAAGTAGTTAAGCTTGATTATACTTGTTAAATAATATCATTTGTATGTAATTTTCATTAATCTCTGAAAAGTAGTCAAAGTAATTAAAAAATGTTAATTTTCTATTCACCTCCCTCTAGAGGAGCTATTTCGATCCTACAAAACCCTCGTCGAAGATCAATGTCTCCGCTACTTTGAATTGCCTTCCACCTTAACGAGGGGATTTCTCTCTTTGACCAAGGACGAGTAACAGGAAGAAAAAACAAAATTCAGAAGTCAAAAAAATGATCTCGATGTCATTAATCGGTTCTTATTTATAGGTCTTCATCATACACCCCTATTACATCCATGATTTGTTACAAAGAGTCCAACAAACTAACCACTTGCAACAACCCAAATTAATCTTTAGCTCCACCCAAATGATCTCCCTTTTCGACCTTGGAACCCAATAACACAAATTACATACTAATATCTCCCTCCTAAATGTGGCATGTGACCTCACACGTCCATTTTGGAAACTTTTGCAACATACACTCATATTACTCTTAGCTTGCTTCTTCGGTGGGCAACAGTTTCCATTTGAACAGAAGCTCCGTACTTTGTCGTCCGTTGCACTTGTCCAACCTTCTTTCCAATAGTGACTCCAAAAATCTGATCTCCTCCATCCTGATCTCTAAGTCCTCTAGAATATCCACCACCTTTGGGGAGTTCCATGACACATCATAAGTAAGGAGACATGAAAAATGGGATGTACTTTTAAAAAGGTTGGTAATTAACACCAATTTGTAGGCCACCTTCCCAATCGTTTGAGAAAGGGGTCATAATTTCTTGGACTTAGTTTCGATGGTTTATTATAGACTAAATTCTATTTATACTTCTGTAATTTCAATTACACCCAATCTTCCACTTCAAACTTCCCTGTTGCATTCTATGTTCATCAACCAACCTTTTCATCCTCTCTTGTGCTTGTTGTAACCGCTTCTTCAGTCCTTCTAACAACTCCTATCACGTCTTAAATTTTCCACAATAACTTAAACAAATTAAATTACGGGAAAATTAAATCTAAACAGTAAATATTAAACTACCAGGAATCTGTGTGTGCGGCTAGGAGACTCCAGACTATATGCACTACGCTAAACCAATCGCATGTCTGCACCTGCAAACCAAAACCACAAGGAAAACGCATGAGTGACCAAAGTCACCTAGTACACACCCCACGAAAACTACGTAAAATAAAACTATAATCAATTTTCCTTTTTAAATTCATTTTTGCAAACTATTTCTCAAAACCTCGTAAACCAAGCTCACACAGGCCAAAACCACAAACCAGGGCTCTACTAGCCCAAAGTCACAAGTAAAGGCCCTTAATGGCCAAAACCACACACAGTGAGTCGGGAAGCCCAGCGCCAGGCAACCTAACTCTAGCCATAAGCAGTCCACCGAAGAGCCACCAACGACGTCTGCACGGCCACGACATGCCACCCTGTGCAGGAGCCGCGTCATCTCGCGATTCTCCCTCCTAGAGAACCCTCACAAAGCCAACCCCTCCTTGGAAAGGCTACCCTGTCTCTCAGGAAGCTACCAGCTACGGAGCACGTGTCCCACCCGCACTGGCCACCACAGGGTACACCTCCTCACGGCGTCTTCCACACACAGTGCTCAGGAGGGAGTGTCATACCTCCACACCCGACGACACCCGAGCCTCAGTGCTCACAGCGACAGTAGGAGTATCATACCTCCCCGTCATGCCACAAGACATCTCAACCCGTGAACCACAACCCTAGCCTCGAGACGACAGTTAAGGAGTCTCATACCTCTAGGACCCGACGGCCCTCAGCCTCAAGTATCTTAGCCCCCGACCTCAACCAGGGAGTCGCGCCCGACCACCCGAGAATGTCATCACATTCCCTGGTCCCGACAACACGGTCCCACACTTTCTTGGCCCGCACACAGAAAACTAGGAAAACATTTTCCAAAACAGGCCAACTATTTCCTTGAAATTCATTTTCCAAGCCATTTTCATATCTTTGAAAATTCTTCCAAAACCTCGGTAAAACGGCGCATCAGGTGTCCCAGGAGACCACCACTGACGGCCCACAGTCCCTTTCAATGGGACAAAACACAGCAATCAAGAAAGTCCTCGGAAAACACATTTTATAAATTCATTTGGACCCTGATTCGACATGCCAAAAGTCAAGTTCAGTATGCCGAAATCTACTAATTCGGTCGACCAGGGTGATTCAGCAAGCCGAATCGACCACAGGACCAAATTGATAGAAAAAATAGTATACCGAAATTCATTGATTCGGTATGCCGTTTTCAATTCAGTGTGTCGAATTTTGCGATCCCAGAAAACGACCCAAAACCCTACAGTTCGAAATCGTCTCAACTGGGAGCTTTGATCGGACCCCCTAAACAAGTACCAAAAATCTTGTATAAAATATGGAATGTAGACCCTCGAGTCTACTACAAAACCCAACAAACAAAACTAAAATCCATTCACCATGCATCAAGATATAAAATCGGAAAGGCAGAAGGGTCAAAATGACCAAAATACAACCACCGGCATAAATGCCCATAAATCCATCATAAATACACAATAAATCACAATAAATGCTAAGAAAGTAAATTTACTTAGATTCTATGCAATCTTAGCATTTTCTATCAATTTCATGCTCTCTATTACATGAGATGGAGATGCGTACCTGAAAACGAACTCCGACGATCTCCGACCGACTCTAGCGAGCTCCGGCCAACCACGGCCATGGAAGCACTACACAGCCTCGAGGATGCTCCACCCAAGCTCCATGCACCACCGCAGCCACTGCAGCCCTCCACTTCACTCCCTCCCTCTCTCTCTGTCCGACGACGCGCGAGAAGAAGGAACAGGGGATTTGGGTGGAAGGAGAAGAAGAGGAGAAAGAGGAAGGAGGAGTGGGGAGGAAGGAAAGGAAGGGTGGGGGAAGGAGATGTGCACGCTGGGGAGGAGAAGGAAAGAAGAAGAAGGCGGCGAGGAGAAGTGCGGTGTGACTTATAAAGCCTACGCCCGCAGTAGCTCGGAACATGCTCACCTACGCGTCTCAGCCACCGACACACCGCAAGAGCAACCAACCACACCGACCAACCACCAGCCACAACCAACAGCCCAAAAATGCGGACCCTATAGGGACCCCACATCTGGGCCCCACACGGACCCACACCCAGGCCCCACACGCACAGTGTCATAATGCACAGTGCCAAACCAAGCACAGGGACACGCAAACAGAAGCCAGCCCACGAGGTCAAAGCCCAAAAGTATAGAACCACGCAACAGGCCTCGGAATAGTAACACTCGTCTAGGAATAAAATTCATAAAATGTAAATAATTACAAAATAAATTTTACAAGTGTTACAACTCCCCTCTAATGCAAAGTTGTTCTTCCACCGCTTGAATTTTAGTCTTGCATGGAATTTAAGACAACAAAGTGGTTTCCTTCCATACACTACCTCATAGGGAGTACAACCAAAGGTTGAATGATAATTTGTATTATAAGTATGCTCTACCCATGGAAGAAATTCTACCCACTTCTTTTGATGTTCCCCACAGAACATCTTAAGTAACTTTCCACATAGTGATTAACTACTTCAATCTAGCCATCAGTCTGTGGATGATAGATTGAGCTTTGCTTCAAAACAGTGCCTTGCAATCGAAAAAACTCTTGCTAAAAAGCACTTGTAAATACTGCATCATGATCACTCACAATGCTTTTGGGAGTACCACATAGTTTCAACACATTCTGTACAAAACAATTAGCAATTGAACTGGAACCGTGAAGTGTGTATACTTTGATAATCTATCGACTACCACCACAACCACTAAAAATCTTTCGACCAATGGCAATCCATTAATAAAGTCCATAGAGATATCTTGCCAAACCCCATCTGAAATGGGTAATGGTTGAAGTAACTCTATTGGAGCGAAGGTCTCATACGGATTTATTTGACACACTTCACAATTCTGTATAAATCTCTTTAAATCTTTTCTCAACCCTACTCAAAAGAAATTCCTCTGCAACAAGTGCAAGCTCTTCTCAAAACCAGCATGACCGGCAGTTGGTGTGTCATGCACTTCCTGTAGAATTCTAGAAATTAAATTTGAAGTGGACGAGATCACTAACCTCCCCTTCTTGTATATCAAACCACCTCTCTATTGATACTGTTGCTAATTTAGCTTCCTTTCTTCCTACTTCCTCTTAAGCTCCATTAGTTCGACATCATCTTCATGCTTTTGTTTAAGCTCTTCCACTCATAAGGGCTCCACATGGGAAATGGCTTGCAAATGTATTTCCTCTCCTACTCCGGATAAAGCATCAACCACAACATTAGTAGATCGTTTCTTATATCCCATTGAAAAATCGAAACCCGAAAGTTGGAACAACTATTTTGCTTAGTCTCAATATGTAACTTCTGCTCCAACAAGTTATAAGGACCTTGGTCATCACACACCTAATAAATCACTTATTAATACACATACACATGCTAAATCCAAATATATAAACTAAAATAATGATACTAGCAATTAGAAAAAAGAAACTACTTAAGATCCTTGATATGTGGTTTGGTGATTCTTCTACATGCACTAGCAAAAAAACATTTTCTAATCTGCACCTACAAGACACAAAAACAAAGGATATGTGAGTGACTACTAAAAAGTCATCTAGTACACACTTATCAAGAAAATAAAATCAAAGTAAAACATGACATAACCTAACTCTACAAAACAACAAGAAATTGAACTTTAACTTAGAGATTTAAGCTTTATTATCTCACATGTCATTTGTGTCATAGACTTATATTCAATTTCTACGCTTGATTGAGACACCTTCTAAGTTGGAGCACTAAGAGCATTAAAACATGAACTGCAGCACAGATAGCAATTGTTGTACTAGAGTCAATAATCGCAACAACCATACTCGCAGTAGTGGTGGTTGTAGGTAGACAGACAATTATAGCGACGACTATTTGCAGACAATAGTAGCAATGGCTATAGGTGGATAAACAATACAAAGATTATAACAATAGTAGTGGTTGCACACAGTAAGATAGTAACAATGGCTGTAGTAGAAGTAACAACAGTAGTGGTTATAATAAAAGTTACAACATATATAGGTAGGTGCAAAGGCATGAAGACAAACAATTCATTAAAGATAATAGGAAGAGAGATAGATAGTCACAATAGACAAGTAAGCAATATAAGACCTTTCACAACATAAGAGGAGTGTCTATACCATTGAGGAAAAGGAGAAACAGAGAGAAGAAGAGAACCCGTCGACCTACACAATTGGCAAGAATAGCAATATGTCGATCTTACACGGGCACTAGGTAGAAACTGACGATTAAGTCATAGGTTTGTATTACATTAAGAGTTATCTTCTATATGTATAAGAGAACACAAAGATAAAAGGATTAACAAAAAGATAATAAGATAAAAGAATAAAACAAAATCATCCATCTACTCTAACGAATTAAAAATTTGAATAAAATGAAAATCCCGTCCTATGTACTCTGTGCCTTGTTAATTAAGATTTCTAAGTCATATGTAGGAAAAGTGAACTGTCCGAGATCGTGCTTCGTCATGTTGGTGAGAAAATGACGTGGGTCCACATTCTGCTAGAGAAGATTTAGTACAAAAGATGATTCGTCGGCCAACTAATGCCAACTAGCTTGTTGGGTTTGATTGGAAATGGAACCTATGTTTAAGGTTAAGTTGCACATGGATTTGGTTTACGAAAATACATTTATCATTACCAGATGCTAGGTGTCATTTAACACACAGACTACTCTTTGACAATTTCAAATCCGTACCGTAGGAATAAAATTTTCAAACTAAATTCTATTTGGAGTGATGAAAACCAACGTTGATTTTAAACGACGACAATGGTGATTATATGAGATGTCATTGAACTAATGAATCAATGATTAGATACTCTTTCTTTAAAGTTTGAAAAAGAAGATTTAAAAAATTCATTATCTTCAATGAAAGTCACATGATCTGTGAATCAAACTTCCATTTGCACTACGGATATTTCTTCTCACCTTTCTACTGACGCTAATATCCAAAAGATTGTCCCTGCTGCTGATATAAGTCAGTAATTTTATTTGTCTCCTTAGAAGAAAAAAAACTTGATTTACCAACTTTACTGGATGATCTGTGTCTTATTGAGAAGAACATTGCCTTATTGCCTTTTCTTTGTTTCTATATTATGCTATGTGAATTTTAGACTCTTGATTCCCTTGAATCTTTTTCCTTGAGATTGATTACTAATATTACTTACCATTACAAAAAAAAAACAATGATGATTATATCCAAGAACACCCCCTTAAGTTGTAAACTTATCATCATCATCCCGTGAGCAGCTGTTTGAGCAAATAAACAATAAAATCTCCAAGAATAATTCCTTACAGGCAACTAGCACTGAAAGAATCAAAACAACCACAAAGTCGGAACTCTAGAGGGCTGTCATATAAAACAACTCAAATTCAGATCGAACATTCATACAGAAGCCGTAATGTTGTGCTTGACATTAGAAATCTAATGTATTTATTTTCATCTCTGTTTTTTAATGCTATGAGATGTTGTGAACTTGAAGGATTTTTAATACTTTGTATACAAACAAGGGTTATTAAATTTCTCATGAATCGATGCTGCATTTTTTATCAACTTCGATGTGGTCTCATGTGATCACTATAATTTAAGCTTACTTAAAACAGAAAAAAAAAACGATGTTGTATCAAAAGAAGTATCAGAATGAAAAATTGATGTTGTTGCGTAACACAAGGTGCAATAATTAAACACAATCGTCCTATTATATGCCTCACTTCGTCTGACCGGATGTTCATACAGAGCAAGTCATATCCCTCTAAAACTCTAATGTAAAATTCTTGGCTGCATGAGCATGTGCAGCATCCTGCACCTGTCCCATCATAGTTGTCATCATATAATTTTGAGTGTTGAAACAATTATGAAGTCACCGAGGAAAGCATGATAACCAAAGTTTCACGCCGAAGGACACAAACCAAACAAACCAAATAGGAGTGCACCAGATCCAAAAACACTAACTACTTGTCCAACAGCAAAATGAACTGAACTACGGACGGGGAAAAGAAAGATCTCCAAAGTAGTACAAGACATTTCTCGCAGTAGGTAATGCACTCCTGACTGATGCCTCAAACAAATCAATGGATCTAATACCTAAGAGCCAAGAGCAGATGAATTGCACTAGAAAATAAACCTGCGGCATAACAAATTAATTATTCAAATTGTTCAATGTGAAAGACAAATAATCTATCGAGAAAAAACACATAAACAAAGAAAGGTCATTAGTTTGTACCTCCCAAAACCAAGTACTGTACGTTGTACCCTGCAACCAGAGCAAACACAGTTTTAAGTCATGAGAAGTTAGCAAAGCAACATTTAGGACTGGATGGGCTTGATTTTAAAGTGCAGTGAAATGAGAGAGAACACGAAGCACTTCAGATCCTGCAACCATAGAAAAGTAACAACAGAAGAGTCAGCAATCAACCACTAGAAGCAATCAACCACTAGAAGCAATAAAAAAAGAGAGTTGATTTCGTAAAAATTTCAAGTTTTCTATAATGAAAACACAATAGAGGTGTATAAGGCATAAACACTAGACTAGCAAATAACAATTTCTATGAAAAGAATTAAGACATTCAAATTGAGAAACAGGAACACTTAAATTTTATGTTCCACTGAAATACGAGGTATTTCTGATTTGATGTTTGTGACAGCTTTTATTCATTGATCGAGCAAATGTTTAAGAATAATACTTTGGAGTATAAATATCACAATCTTCATATGTACCATTTGTTGTTTTGTTTCAACCAGCATGCAACAATCATAGAAATTTATATCATGATGGGGAAAAAATGCAGCAAATAGAGGTTTGAGCAAATTACTAATGGTAGAATACCAGTCCGAAGACCCCCAAATTGCCTCAAAATGAGATCCGTACATAAAATTTTCGATCTCAAAAGTGTTGTTGTAAATTACAATTAAGGGTGGTTGCCCTTAGAACTATGTCAATTTAGATGGTCAGAGTTAGTTGTGCTTCCTTATCTCTTAATCAATGGTGATTATGATTAGTTTCCTTGTTTAAGGGGCATGTTTGGCCATGGCATTAATCAGCTGATAAATTCCTAAAATCAGGAGCTTATTTGTTGAGATATCTTCTTGTTCTTCCAAATTTTCCTTCTCCCCCTCCAACTACACATGATTTTATTAGAGGTACCTGTTGGCACAAAGTACGTAAACAGGTAATCAATTAATGCCTTGCATATAATATCATTTTTGTCTTGCCATTTTACTTGTAGATGCTAAAAATTGCTGATAATTTAATAATAATATTATTATTTATTGAGCAGTTGTTATTAATTCATTATTATTGTATTTTTTATTCTTTGTTGGCATATAGTCAGCAGCTCATATTTCTTAGTACTGGGAAGTATGAAACATGGATAGTCAGATACTTTTAGACCTGCATCCATATCAGATGCTTGCCAATATTTCCTAACACTTTAGATTTTAGACTGATACAAAGGATCCGTTCGGTAAAACTTTTAGATAACTTTTGAACATATAACTTCTCCTTAGAAGCTATAATGGTCCAACAACTCTACCCAATGCTACCAACCTTTTAGAAACATATAACTTTTGAAACAGTGATTCTTTTACATTCTCAGAAACTAAGATAATGCTATTTCTAACCAAAAGCAACTTCTACACTTGACTTGAGAAGTTGAAGCTTTAATAAACGGACTCAAAGAAGTATGATCTCTACATGTAATAATAAGTGATGTACTTACAAAATTGCCCTAAGTTACACACAACACTTTGTTATTTCCTTGACATTGGCATTAAGATTATTTTATACATTGGTTATAAAAAACAAATATTATTTCAAGTTTTAATTCCCTTTGAGTGTTCTACCTCAATGAAGTTTATGAGTGTATTAATCTTTTTGTATGTGCATCCTATTTTAGATGAAAAAAATATATATTAATACATGAAGAGATGTAAAGAAATACACTTGTTTAATTGTATCCTACTATAAAAGAATCACCATATCCACGTATTTATATCATGTTGTACATGTCTTTGTATCCCATACTGCTTAGGTTGTAGAATAGTGGATGAATAGATTATTCAATAAGAATGTCAGTAAAAACAGTAGATGCAATAAGCAAATAAAAGGGAGGAAGTAGACTGCTAAACTCAAGATAAAAAGTTTAAGAAGAAACAAATAGGCAATAATCCCTACACAAGATAAATAAATAAGATTAGAAAATTTATCTGGTGCATCAGCAAGCCCATCCTCATTGGAGGAAGAGTTGCCTCTTAATGATACAAGAATTATTGGCAACAACCAATTGTGCTCACCCATAAAAGAACAATCAATTGTACTCTTCGTAGTTACATCCAAGATAGAGACCATGGGCAGAAACAACCGCCAATTGTCATATTATCAAGCATTTGTTTTTGTGAACAAGAGAAGATGGAGTTTTTCTGTCCAGAAAATCAGAGTAGAAAACCCACAAGCATAAACTTTCAAATATAAAGACAAGCCCATGAAGAAACAATTCCATAAAAAACCCCCATTTTTGAATAAATGCTCTAACCCTTTTTTGTTAAACACCTTTATATTTTCAAAATATGATAAGGACAAAACTCTAATCCACTTCTAATGAGGGACTTGTGATCCCAAATGGAAATGGCAAAACTTTGAAAAGTCAAAAGACAAAAACCATGTACCAAAAGCAAAAGAAAGTTCTTTTTTCTATTGCCCTTCCACAAAAAACAAAACCAACAGAGAAGCAGGGGTAGTTGATATTTCTTAATAATTATAGTGTCACAACGTGCTTTGTTATTTTTTAGGCTTCGAGATGTTGAAATTGAAAACCAACCTTCATGTCAATGTGCCTAGGGTTTTAGCTGTGAAGATTCCACATTAGCAACTAAGCATTACATTTGCAGTACTACCCCTGGTTACAAACTAGCCAAATTTGACAATTTTGGAAATAACATTGTAACAATGGAAATATATTCTATAGAACATCCATGCAATACATTTAGTTTTGAAGGAACAACTTTACTGGGATATAGCTATTACACAAACCACGTTAAGAAGAATGTAGGTTTTGTTTTTTGTGAAAAGAGATGAAGACAATAGAAAAAAAAGGCAAAATGTTACTGGTTTTAGTACTTGATTTTGGTCATTCAATTGTTGTGTTCCTCCCATATGGGAATACATTGAAAGCAGGGAAAACATTGGTTACCTTTGGATATAAAGGTATTCTTTTCTTTCTTGGAGTATTGGTGGGGAGACTGTTCACACATGCAAGCCATCTTGTCCAAGGGCTAAGGGCTCCAAAGGGATACTGGTTCTGCTTCTCAATTTGCATGCACAAGGGTGCAATTCTGGACCTTGTGGGTAAACAACAAGCCCATCTTGCAGGGGTTTTTTTTTGCTATATTTAAGAGTAAACTAATAATATTTTAAGTCCAAAACATATATTAACAAGATCTTAGAGTGGTCACCAGAAAATGATCGTTTTCCAAGAACCCTAACTTTATGAGCTGTTAGATATGCTATTAGTTATGTATATGGGTTAGATGGGTCATTGGATATCCATGTAGTGAGAGTCCCATATCTATGTAATCCTTCTCATGGAAATAAATTAGTTCTCATTCTTTACCCTAATCTTACATGATATTAGAGCTTAGATTCAATAGCAAAACCCTAACCCACCCCTCCTTCCTCTCTCCCTCCCGCCACAAAGAGCCACTCGCACCTCACTCACAGCTGCCGACACCGTCACCCTCAGCAGGTGCAAGTCCAGTACCGGCCAGCCTTCCCCCTCCCTCCAGTCACCTCCTCCCACCCTGCAGCCTTTCCTTCCCCTCCGACAACTCCTACAGCCTTTGTCCTCAATAGAGCATGAGTTTTTAGGTTGCCATGTGCTATGTTCCTCCATGTACCCGCTGTAGGGCTCTTTGATTGCCTTATTCTATGTCTGTTTTTAGTGTTTTCGGCCTGATCACATGCTGATCAGATCGGTTACCTTGTTCGTATGCTCGTGCTGCAATAGTTCTACATCCAACTGATTCTGTTGTGTTGGTTAGTTGAAGGATGGCCTCCTCTTGTGATATATAGATTAAAAATCTCGATAGAATCTCAATCAAGTTGAATGGAAAGAGCTATTTACTATGATCACAAGCCTTTGAGACCTTCCTTGGTGCACATTGGAAGATCCGTCGTATAAACTCATGATCCTTCTAATGTAAAAGATGTTTTTTTTTTTTACAAACAATAGTGGAGACTATTCTTCTAATTTTTTTTTCCCGCAGTTCATGAGATTCGAACCTAGAAAGAATGTGTGAGTTCCACTCCCCTTAGTCAACTACACTATAACAGTTGATTTCCAATGTGAAAGATGTTACGTATGAAAATTGATTCGTTGATGATTGTATTGTGATCTCATGGTTAGTAAACAACATGTACAATATTGCTTGGGATGTAATGATGCTCAAATAGGCACAAAGAGTTTGGGACACATTACGGGGTACCTATGAGAACGAGAAAAAACAATGCCCATGTTGGTGAGATCTATGAGCACCTTTTCACTCATTGTTCATGGGGATCATTTTGTTCAGGATTTTTACACTCTCTTCATACACTGCTTGATGAATTAGAGATTTATCAATGTAGTTGATATCTCCCAAATGAAGGAATACCGTGAAGAATTGGTAGTGACTATTTTTTTAGCAAGCCTCAATCTGAAGCTTGTTTCTTAGGTTCATGGGTAGACTCTTAAGATCGAGTTAGTTCCATCATGCCACCTTTTCTCGAGTGAGGATCCCCACTATTAGGTCAACTACCATGCTAAATCAATCCGTGACGGCTACCTCTACTCGAGGATGTGGTCACTCTCTTGAATGGAGACATGATACTCACAAATGTGAGCATTGTGGTAGGACCAATCACACGTCGGATAGGTGCTAAAACAAGTTGGTCGACCACAATAGGCTAAACATGTTGCTACAAAGACTTTGTCTATGGTGACCATATCGTAGGCCAACTATAACAAGTTCCTTCAATTACAAGTCAACCAGTCCTTTGCCACTATATCATATGCTACTAAATCAAGTACCATTACTTTGTTAGTTTCAGAGACAGTTCCTTGATTATAGATTTTGGGGTGTTTTCACACACATCGACTATTCATGACCTTTTCATTCACCTTGCCTCTCCCAATTGTATGTTATTAGGGATGTACATGGGTTCGAGTTAGATTGAGTTTTTTGTATCATGAGTTGAATATAGGTCAAAAAATCTCAACCTAAATATTTTAAGTTAGATATGTGTTTTAGGGACAAGTTACCCGACTTAACTTGAAACTCAAAGGTATATATATAATTAATTATTTATAATTATATATATAATTATTTATTTATAAAACCTTAATCTCTTCTCTTAAAAACTCCATCACTTATTCTCTTCAAACAATCTTCCCTCCACTCATCCGCCATCCATTCCATCTTTGCATCTCCTGATCTCACTCCACCCTTTCTTTTAATCTTATCTCCTCCTCTTCCCATTGCATTTTGTTATAAATTATTTATAAACTTTAGAGTAATAATTTATATTATTCAAGAAATGCCAGTAAATCATGTCTTTGTTTACAACATAACGATTGTTCACCATTTTATGTTTGTTATTAGTACTATATATTTTTATACAATACGTTATAAATGTAATTTTTAATTCTTAACATATACACATAAAACCCGAGAATCAACCCGACTCAACCGGAAATTTATGCATCGGGCTGGATTAGGTTTAAATTGAGATTGGGTTGAATATGGATCTAAAATTATCCAACCTGAACAATTTAAGTTGAGTTGTGGATTCATCGTTAATCTGATCCAACTCGACTCATGTACACCCTTAAGATTCTATTGCCATTGCCAATAGTCGCCACAACTCCATGTCTGAGGAAGGGGTAATTTAAGCCTCTTTCCCGATAACCCTTGACAAAATCCTTTATGTACCTTAACTTTTCTATTAATTTACCTTCCATTAATGTTATTACCAAACAATTATATTATTTTGTGACCTTTGTCCTTTACATTGCACCTTTCAAATCTACAGACAGGTAGAAGAGTGTTTTAGACTATGAACGTAGATATAGTATGTACCTGTTGGTGCGTGATGAGATACCTCAAGGACTGGCATCTTTAACTTCCATTGTAGAATCTCCACTCCTATGACACTATCGTTTTGGTCATTCGTTTTATCGCAAACTTCAGTAGACTCTTCCATGAAATATTGGGTCTTTAGATTGTAAATCGTGTAAACATTATCGTACTACCTATAGGCATTTATCTCTTACTACAGTTTGTTAGAATTAGTTCAATGTTATATTTAAGACCCTATTTGTGTCTCATCTGTGTCTGATCATAAATATTACATTATGTTTATTGATGACTATTCGCGAGTTTTTTGAGTATATCTTCTCAAAGATAAACTTCATGTTCTGGATACTATCTAAAACATTTTTTCTGAAATAATTAACTAGTTTTCTTTTATTCCTAAAATATTTCGTAGTGTACTAATCAAATTGATCTTCAACATTATTGTTCTTCTTTAGGTATTCTTCATCATACAAATGCCCATACATCTCAACAAATTGGTGTAGTGAAACATAAACATCAACACATCTTTGATGTGACCTGCACTATTATGTTGCAGATGACGGTTCCTAAATACTTGTGATTATCTCATTAATAAGATGCCATCTGCCTCTTTTAGTAGTGATACACCTCTTAAAAGGTTTCATCTTGATATGGAGTTGTTTTCCATACTTTCAACAGTTTTTAGATGCATTGCCTTTGTTTAAAGATTGGATTTCAAGATAAGTTGTTTCCTCGTTCTCTTAAGTATGTCTTTATTAGGTATTCACAGACTCAAAAAGGGTACAAGTGTTATTATTCTCTTACTCGTCGGTACATTTTTTTCGTCGATGTTACCTTTTTTGACTCCCAAGTTTTTTTTTGCTCCACTACATCTTCTTGTGGGGATGTCCCACTTCCTCTACCGATTGAGGAGTCTATCAGTTTCAAAGATAGACTAGTTGTTGTGGAATGTGATTTTCCTCATCCTTTGTAGGTATACCATCATGGACAACAACCACATACGACACCTCCTACTGAGCCAACTCCTACGTTTGTTGATCCACCTTTGAAGGACCTTGATATTCCCATTGCTCTTCATAAAGATAAATGATCTACTACTATTCATTCTATTTCTTATTTTGTTTTCTATGATCATCATTATCCTTCGTTTTACAACTTTGCCTTGTCCATATCCTTTAAGTCTATTCCCATAAACTACTACGAAGCACTTCATATTGCACATTGGAAGGCAATTATAGATGAGAAATGGCAGACACTCACTACTCGTGACACGTGAGAATTGGTTACATACCCCACTGGAACTAGCATAATTAGTTGCAAATGAATCTACACTATGAAGCATAAGTTAGGTGAGTCAATAGACAAGTGCAAAGTTTGCCTGAATGCTCATGGCTATGTATAGAAGCATGGGGTTGATTATTAGGAGACATTCTCTCCTGTGGCTCAATTAAACTCCATATATTTTCTACTTTCTATTGCTGTCAATGCTTTCCTCTATGGTAATTTGGTAAGACAAATGCATATGAAGTAATTTCTAAGGGATATTGTTCAAGAAGAGAATCGTGTCTCTCTGCTCCGAAAGACCATCTATGGTCTTAAGCAAAGTCTATAGGTTTGGTTTAAAAAATTCAGTAAAATTATCATGGACAATGACTTTATGTGTTGTTGATCACTCATTGTTTATTAAGAAACAAACCAATGGATATGTTTTTTTTAGCTGTGTATATTGATGATATTATTTTGGCTGGAAGTAACAATGCAAGGATTAAGGAGACAAAAAAATATCTAAAGAGACATTTTGTTACAAAAGATACAGAAAAACCTAATGTTGCATTTGGTACGTTGGAATAAAAACTGAAATCAAAGGGAATGGAATAAAAAAACAGGTTGGAATAAAATTCCAATGTTTGGTACAAAAAAAAGATTGGAATGATATTCTCTTGGGAATCAAATTCCTATTGAAGATGGGAATATCATTCCATCCCAAAACCCAAGGAATTTGATTTTCATTCCAACCTCATTCCTTCTCATAAAAAAAAAAAAAACACGAACCCTCCTCCTCCAACTCCTTTCACCCTTCTCTCAACAGACGACCTCCCTCCTCCTACCCCCTTTCGCCCCAAACCCTCCACCTCTCGATGTCGTCCCTCCTCCCCCGCATCCCTCAGTCCTCCGCCGCGTCCCCCCTCCCTCTCCGTCGTCGTTCTCCCAGACGACCTGCCTCCTCCGCCAGAGGTCTTTCTCCCCAAACCCTCCTCCCAATGCTGTCCCTTCTCCGTCGCGTCCCTCCCTCCTCCTCCAATGCCTTTCTTCCAGACGACCTCCCTCCTCCTCCCGACAACCTTCTCTCCAGACGACCTCCCTCCTCTGCCCGAGGCCCTTCTCCCCAGACCCTCCTCCTCCCGACGGCCTCCCTCCTCCGCCGCGTCTCTCACTCTTCCGCTGTGTCCATCCCTCCTCCTCCACCGCGTCCCTCCGATATGCCTCTTTTTTTTTTTCTTCTTTTCAATGCTTATTTATGTGTTTTTTATGATTCAATGGGTTACAAGGGAAAATTGGAAGTACTTTGATTTCTCTGGAGATAATGTGAATGCATGGTTTTGGTTTGGTGATTGTGGGAGTTGAAGGATAAAACCTCATTTTTGTTTATATGGTCTTTTTTATGAATGACTACTGTGTTACTCTATCATGGACTTATTTTCAAGTATTGACAATTTCAAATTATTTTGACTACTGTGTTACTTTCCAAAGCAAGTTATGAAAACCCCTTGTGCCCATTTAGGATTACTTCTGTGTTTCCATTTTATATATTTACTTTCCAAACCAACATGCATGGTTTTTGGGCACGGAACAACTACTACATATCTAAGCCGTTTAAGATATGCAAGGCTTACCAATATGTACTCAACTGAGGGAGAAACAAAGAAAAATAGAAAGGTTACATACCTCTTTCGCTTAACCAAATTATTTCACAATTTATGTCCGTTACTGCTATTGTCCTATCAATAGAAAGAATTTACGCATTGTTAATTCATCATCTTCATGTTACGAGTCACACATACATATGCCTGGAAGTCATACATCCCATTTAGCTTATTTTATGTTTTTTATATTATAATGAAGTTTTTAAAATTCCATAAAAAAAAATTACCAATTTGATTATTCTTTGAATCACTATAGAGTTTTACTTGACTATTATAGTATTTGTTTTGGTCATGTTTAAATTTCTGAGGTTTCATTTTTTTAATGGTTCAAAAGAAGGAAAAAAGGAGTTAAATCCAGATTACTATGATTTCTTAATTTAAAGAGATTTTCTACTTAATTTATATTGTACCAGTAGAAAACCATCCTGCTTTTGACTCTTTTAGCTCTTCCACTCTTAATATTTGCTTAATTATGCAGCAACCTGCAATTGTGTATTTTACATCATCAGTTTTCTAAGCTTAATCATCTTCTAGTCCAGTTCAAAAGTTGTCAGTTATTCAAACCCTAGTGGCTTGCACATTGTGATAGTTTTCTTGTTGGCTTTAAGCTGCGAAATTTATGTCTAATAATGTCTTCTTGTCCAAAAGGCATTTCACTTGTTGATTATCCCTTAAGTCCTCTCTTCACGTAACAAACGGAGAGAGAATTCATGATGCTGACCCCAACAGTGGATAAAAACATGGTTTTTTTCCTTCCATGAGCAGCTTAATTAAGCTACTTTGGTAATAAAGTATTGAGGTTGTAAACAGTAGGATCTTTCTTTTTGTGTTGTTTCTACTTTGTCACTTTAGGAGATTATTTTGTGGTCTGTTATCATCAATTAGAATTTTTTTCAATGGTTTTTTAAACATTTATCTGTTATCTATATTTCATATAGTGTTATATGTAATGTTTGTTCTTATTATTATTGTTGATTGCAGCGTTTTATATCATTGGCTCGCATTAATAAAAGTTTGGCAAGACAAAAAAAAGGTTTACGCCTTGTTGAAGCGTTAATTGAGTTATGTGAATGTCAAATTAAAAGACTTATGTATTCAATGAACAAGGCTTCTAAGATTGTTAATTTATATGGATTAGTATATGCTAATGATCGAAATTGTGTCCAACAAATTAGAATTGATAGATTTGTATTTAAGAAACTTTGTGGCATGCTTCAATCCATAGGAAATCTCAAACCTACGAAGAACATTAATGTTGACGAACAGGTTGCTATATTTTTACATATTTTGACCCACCTTGTCAAAAACAGGATGATAAAACATAGATTTGGTCAGTCTGGAGAGAACATTAGTAGACATTTCAATAACGTATTACATTCTGTTATAAGACTGTAAAGTGAATTTTCGAAGAAACCAGAGCCAACTCCTGAAGATTCCATGGATGGCAAATGGAAGTGGTTTAAGGTATTGAGCTTACTATGTGATTTCAATATTTTACTTGGAAAATAAAATTACTTTTTTTTAATACGAATGTACTTTATTATAGGATTGTTTAGGAGCTTTAGATGGAACACACATAAAGGTTCAAGTGCCTGTTCAAGATAAGCTTAGATATCGAAATCGAAAGGGTGAAATTAAAATCAATATGTTAGGAATTTGTTCACAAAATTTACAATTTATATATGTATTACCAGGTTAAGAAGGGTCAACAGCTAATGGAAGAGTGCTTAGAGATGCTATGACAAGAAGAAATGGGTTAGTAGTACCTCGTGGTAGGAATACAATTTATTTTTCATTCATATAAGTGTTTAGTAATTACACGATAATAATAATTTTATTATTTGTTTTGCTGTATAAGGTTGCTATTACTTAGTAGATGCTGGTTATACAAATAGTGAAGGATTTCTTGCACCATTTAGAAGATAAAGATATCATTTGAGTGATTGGAGTGCAGATTATCAACCAACTACTGCTGAAGAATTTTTCAACATAAAGCATTCTTCAACTGTAAATGTGATTGAGAGGTGTTTTGACATCCTTAAGAAGAGATGGGTTATTCTCAGAAGTCCTTCTTTTTATCCAATCAAGACACAAAATAAGATTATTATGGCTTGTTGTCTTCTACACAATTTTATAAGAAGAGAAATGCATATTGATTCATTTGAAGACAATGATGAAGACATGACAACAACAACAAACACTACATCGAATGAGTTAATTACTTCTATTGGAATTATGCCAGAATGGACTGCATTTAGGGCAAATCTTGCCTAATCTATGTTTAATACAAGAATATAAATTGTGATCTGTTTTTTAACTTGTAATGTTTTCTTTATTTCAATTGTAATAATAAAAATTAATGACTATGTTTTGATGCAATTATATGAATGTAATGTTGTTATCATGTTTTGGTGATTATGTTTTAATGTAATTATACAAATGTAATGTCTTCTATCTTGTGATGATTATGTTTTTTTTATTTCAATTGTTATCTTTTATTGATGGATTCATATTTATTTGTTATATAAATGAAATTATACAAATGTAACGTTGTTAGGCATGGAAAAAGAAGGAAGAGGTCCAGGAAAAAATAAGAGAAGGTGGACCACTATGGAGGATGCCAAATTAGTTGAAGCTATGCTTGATGTTGTGAATGATGAACTATATAAAGTTGATAATGGTTTTAAATCTGGATTCGTACAAGCAGTTGAGGAAGTATTATCCAAGTTGCTTCCTAATACTAGAATCAAGGCTAAACCACACATTGAGTCCAGGATAAAGACAATAAAGAAGGATTGGATTATAGTATATGACATGATGAATAACCATACTAGTGGATTTGGAAATTTTACATGGGATTATGATAAAGTATGTGTAACTACGGTTCCCGACGTTTGAGAGTCATATTTACAGGTATTGACTTTTTATTAAAGAATGTATATATTCACTTCTTACACTAAAAATTTTTTCTACTTATTTTTTGAAATATTTTTTATATTTCGTAGGTCCACAAGAAAGCATATGTGTGGAAAAATAAACCATTTCCTCATTATTGAGATCTTTGCATTATTTTTGGGAAAGATTGAACAACAGGAAAGGATACGTAAACTCCAGTCGATGTAATTAAAGAGATTGGTATTGAGGGAGGAGATGGTAATGCAGCAGAAGACGTGGATTGTTCATTGGTGAATAAAACGCCCTTGCAAAGTGAAAATGAAATTCCTACTCCTACTGAAGAGTGTTCTAGCATTAAAAAAAATCCAAAAAAAAAGAAAGATCTCTAAACCAATTATTCAAGGCATTACAGATGTAGCAGCAATGATTGCAAATCAAATAAAAACATCAATTGAAATTTTCAGTAAAGTCATTAGTGTGAACTTTAATTCGTTTGAAGCAAAGAAGAAGGTAACGAAGAGAAAAAAAAAGCTTCCTGGTATTACTATGAGCGAACGTTTCAAAGCTATAAGAAACATTACTCAAGATGATGATAAAACAATTGTTTTCTTTACTATTACTGATGATGAAAAAGAAAAATGGGTGAAAGCAGTACTTAATGGTGACATTTGATGTCATTTCTTTTATTTTCTAAAAAAACTATTGTATTTTGACCACATTGTTAATGTTGTTTCAATTTGTTGTGGAATTATTATATTTTGGTGACAATTATTGATTTTTATTCTACTTGAATTTATCATTTTTATCATGAAAATATGAATTTATTATGGAATTATTGTTTCAATTATTAATTGTAAACATAAATTTATCATTTTTATTCTACTTGTCATAAACAAAAATGAATTTGTCATTTTTATTTTATTTGTATGAGCAAAAATGAATGTCATTTTTATTTTGCTTGTATGGGAAAAAAGTTATTTTATTTTTCAAATTAATATGTAATTATTAATCTTTCAAATATTGTATTCAATTCCATTCCTATTCTTATGTACTCAACAGTAGAAAGGAATTATCTGTCAATTCCACTATACAATTCCATTACGTACCAAACACTGGAATGGAATAAAATTATTCCATTCCATTCCATTCCAAATTATATTCCAAAGTTCATTCCATTCCTGTCTATTTTCATTCCAGTGTACCAAATGCACACTAAGTATTTTCTAGGAATTATGTTTGCTTACACCAAAGGCAAGATGACATCGTCCCAAAGAAAATATACCCTTGATCTCCTTCAAAAGATTAATCTTCTGGGGTGAAGTGTAAGTCAGAAAATACTCCAATTGATTAAAATCCAGCCTTCTAGGATGATTCATCAAAGTTATTGAGAATGCACGTAGATATAGACAATTGATTGGGAAGTTAATTTATTTAACTACTACTCACCTAGATAATTTATATGTTGTAGGAATTCTCAATCAGTTCATGCATGAGCCTAGATTAGTCCATTTGCAAGGGACCCTATGTGTATCGGCATACATTAAGAACACACCTGGGCTAGGTCTTGTTTACAGGAAACATGATCACACTTGAGTTGAAGTCTATTCTAATTCAAGTTATGTGGATGACAAAGGAGATACAAAGTCTACATCTAAGTATTGTACTTAGATCCAATGGAGAAGTAAGAAGTAAAATGTGATGTGTAGATCCAATGTAGAAGTAGAGTATAGATCCATGATGCAGACTACATGTAAGATAATGTGACTCAAGTCCTTACTAGTTGAGCTTGATTTTTCTAATGTCTATGCATTGTGACAATCCAACAGTGATATTTATTGTTAAGAATTCTACATTCCACGAGCGTACGAAACACATTGAAGTTGATTGTCACTATATGTACGATAAGGTGATGAGAGAAATTATTGATACTCCATATACTCAATCTTCAGAACAACTAACAGATATCTTTACCAAAGGTGTTTGAAACCTGTTGTAGCAAACTGGGCTTGATTAATATAAATGCTCCAGTTTGAGAAAAAATGTTAGACATGCTATTAATTATGTATATAGGTTAGATGGATTATTAGATATCCATGTAGTGAGAGTCCACTGTATGTATGTAATCCTTTTTACAGTAATGAATTAGTTCTCAGTCTTTACCCTAATCTTACATTGACATGTCTTTATATAAATAGGATCGCTTTTTCGGTTTATTTTTTGTTTCCCAACAGAAAATTCTCTCACCCTCTTCTTAAAAGTTCTCCACTGTTTCGTTTCCTGAGACTTGATAAGGCGATCTGAGGTTGTTTATATTAGTGTTCTTCGTCATGGAGTGCACCTATAATTCGTTAATATTGAAAGAAGGTTGTTAGCAGTTCTTGCACCATCAGAAGGCAATATATTCTCTAAAAAGAGTCAGCTTGCCTGCACTTTACTCAGATAAACTACTAGAATCTTATTTATTTACTACTTGCAGAGATCAGTACATGTGTGCTTCTGTTTAGACTTTGAATCTTAAATTTACCGTCTAGTCTACTTCCTTACCATGTACTTGCTTTAGATTTCTAATTGTGTCTACTGTTATTTCCAATAGGATATACAGTGACACAGTTTCCTGAAGCAACAGTTCAAACAACTTGCCTATATATGCAGTATATACTGACCTGGACGAGGTAGTAGAAGAGGCGAAGTCCCTCAGGGTCTTTGCTAGTCTGCACGTCAATCAGGGATCCGATCTTAGACGTAGTGAAGGAAATGTGTTCGTTACCCATCACAATCTCCAGTTCCTGCCTTCCCACACGATCCGGCTCCGGCCAGTTATTGTCATCTTCCTTCATTATCTACACCCCCACAAACCAAAACCAACATTAGACACGGCTCCATCAGAAGAAAAAGGTAAATAAATAAAAAACAGCAAACGAAAGAAACACGGACAACAATAGCAGATATAGGTCGACAGGACCACGGACCAGAAACCCTAGATCCAAACACAAAAGGGAGGGGGGAGAAGGGTCGTACCTCGGAGTCAGCGATGATGCGGCGGCACTCGCGAAGGACGGCAGGGGTGACGAAGAGCTCCTTCCGGATGATGGTGTCGTTCTTGTAGTTGGAGTTGTTAGCGTACCGGAGCTTTCCGTCGGGGCGGAACTCGAACTCCAGGAACTCGTGGCCGAACTTGCCCTTGTGCCCCACGTAGTACCGCAGGTAGAACTCCTCGTCGCCGCCGTGGTCTCCTCCTCCGCCTCCCGCGCCACCACCAGGCCCTCTCCCGGCCATTGTTGCCTCTCTAGGTTTCCGCCGCGCAAGGGAAGCGATCGCCCAAGCCCGAACTTTCTTCTCTCCTGGCCCTCCGCTTACGAGCTTCGACTCTCTCTCGGTGCCCCTCTCGCCCGAGACTTATGTGGTCAGGGGTGGCGCGTGCGACCCTCGCCGCCTCTAAATTATGAAATCGACCTTAAAATACGATGAATTGGATCAATTGGGTCTGACATGTACTTTGGAGTCCATAACCATTAGCCAACTCAAGGATTTGGGCAAACTTTACGGTGTTGGCAGGTTCGACCAATAGTCTATTTCTTTCAATCTTTTACTCGTTATCTGACCTTAATATGTTATTAGAATGATAGGTGGGGTTATTAGAAGGTTTCAGTTGGGCCATGTTAGCAGGCAATGTGTCACCTAATACATTTTACATTTTTGACAAAAACAGACAAGGTGTTGAGTGTTGATCTATTTTTCCAATCCTTTACAAGTTACCCAACCTCAACATATTACAATAATGTTAACGAGTGAAACAGGTCTATCTATCTATAATAAATGACAAATCATACGATACTGGTGTAATCAATGTATTGGCATCATGTTTAATTATAAATTTATAAAATCAATAAATTGATTAAAAAAAAAATTGAACAGTTTTCAAACATGTGGCTTCTCTTAGAAGCTACATTGGTCCAACAATTTTATCAAATACTATCAACTTCTTAGAATCAAAAAAGCTTTTATAATAGTAATTCTTTACATTTCCAGAAGCGAGAGTATATCTACTTGTAACCAGAAGTTAGCTTCTACATAAGGGTGGTAACGGGTCAGGTCTAGGTCTAGGTCGGGTCTACATATACCCAGATCCAAACCCATCTTATCTCATGGGTCCGGGTCCGGGTCTGGGTCTGGGTTCGATCCAAACCCAACCCATGAAGATAACTGGTCTGAGTCTAGGTCCGAGTTTTGGGTCTAATAGGTCCTCCAACTTATTTTCATTGTTTTTGAAGCAAATAAATTTTTAATTAAATTTAAAATATTGTAAATAAATGTGCTAAACAATTATCTATCAATACATATATATCATGAATAAAATACAATCATAAATAAATATATAACATAAACAATATTATGAACCATTGATAGTTGAACAACACATAAATAAATATATCTAACTTCAATAAATCAACTTTGTAGAGAATGAAATTTAAGAGTAGACTAATATATATTATATATATAGTGTAAATATTATACATTACTCTTTATATTTAACTTATAATATATTACATATAAATCGGGTTCATAGGTCTATGAGTCTGGGTATTTTTAGACCTAGATCCGACCCAGTAAATGAGTGGGTCTAGCAGGTCTAGGTTCACGGATCCATAGGTTTCATTTTTAGGATCCAGACCCATGCTTTATGGGTCTAGACCCACGGGTCCTAGATCCAAACTCGACCCATTGTCAGTCCTATTTCTACATCAAGATCTAGAAACTGAAGTTTTATCAAATAAACCCTTATAGTTCAAAAATTCATAAAATATAATTAACAATTTGACGTTGATCCACTCTAACAAAACCCAATAAATATGTTCTACGACGATAAAACTTAAGAATTCATTAAACAAAACTAATAATCCAAAATTGACCTACACCAATAAAATCAAATAAATATGTTGTTTAATGTTATAGTTTGGCAATTCATGAAACAAGATCAACAATCCATCGTTTTTTTTTTAAATTTGAGAACCATGGAGGATTGGCGTGAGGTTCGAATTTAAGAGAGAATACACGTTTCGCTCTCCTTGACCAACTACATTAGAGCAATTGGTTGATCAACTGTTCATGGGAATGCATTGTTTATAACACTTTAGTTGATATGTCTCATCCATGATCATTAAGAGTTTACTTGAGAAATTATCAGTTGCTGGGTCCAATATATAAGAATTTTTCATTCATACACTAATCAACAAATTAAGTGGAGAATGTATTCTACCTCATCCATTAACAACCCAATCAGGATATCAAAAAAAAAACACCCAATCAGAGCACTTTTGTATCATAACTTCCACCACAATTCAAATACAATATTGTCGATGGAGACTACTGCTTCAGGAAAAAAAAAAAAATTCGAAAATGGGTATTTCTTTTTTTCGTGGTTTTACATTAATAAAAAGGCTCGACAGGTTGGTACCGTTTAGAAACGTTTATAGGAAAATAAACACCTAACGTAATAAATTAACGTAAAAATGGGTTTCCAAACATTACCTAACATTTTAGCGTATTAAGCAAATCTTCGTATGTAAAGGTAGCATGATATTGGCAATAGAAATCTGAAAAGATCCAGTTGGAACCGTATCTGTTGCTCTCCACCACCAATCCCGATTCTGAGAGCCCACCCCGTTATCCAACTGGAGACAGCATGGTGGGCCAGTGCCAATCAATCAAAACTCCAAACTTTGATGAACAAAGGAGGAGAGGAAGTAGTAAGAAATGTAACAACTGCATTGCTTTGGAGCAAAGCAAGAGTAGGAGGAGGAACGGTCAAGCAGGCGGGAGGCTGAGGAGAGATATGATTGCTGCAGCAGCAACTCCTACCTCCTATTCCTCATATCCATCTTCTTCTTCTTCTTCTTCTTCTTCTTCTTCTTCTTCTTCTTCTCTCCTAATACCCACCAACACTCTCCACCATGGGGCCTTCAATTGTCCTGTACTGTCGCCGCCGGCAACCGCAAGAATCGGGCCTCTCCGCCTCGGCCGCCGTCGCACTCTGATCAGAGGCGCGGCCACTAAACCTCCCAAATCTCCAGGTGCTTCTGTCATCCGTTTGTCTTCTTCATCATATGTGGAATTCTAGTTTTCAAGTTTCTTTTATTCAAATTCGGCTGTTGGGTGTCTTTCTTTTCGGATGGTCGCAGCCGATGAGGAGTGGAAGGTAAAGCGTGACGTTCTGCTACAGAAAAGGGTAATTTTTCTTCTCCTCAAGAGATCAAAGTCTTTTTATCTAAACTCACGACTGATCAGAAACTGATGACTTGGCATACGTTTGTTCTGATGGGGGACTCGACTGCAGGTGCGAAGTGTGGACGTGAAGGAAGCTCTTCGTCTCCAGAAGGAGAACGATTTTGTGATTCTGGACGTTAGGCCAGAAGCTGAGTTCAAAGAGGTTAATCTCTTCTGGTTTGCCTATCAAATTCTCATGATTTGGTTTTCCGCTGATATAGTGATATTTAATAGACATTTGCAAAGCACACAGAACAACAATGCAGTTTATTCAAAGACTCACTCTGTAATTAGAGCTTTGGATAGAAAAACGCTTCCAACCGATCCTCGCAGATGGACAGAACGCGCCTTATAAAGTTATAATGAATTAGTATCGGATCTTTGCTTTTATTTGAATGGAACGTTCATCTGACAGTTATCATTTCCTCAGGCACATCCACCAGATGCCATCAATGTGCAAATATACAGGCTCATAAAGGAGTGGACAGCATGGGACATTGCTAGACGGGCAGCGTTTGCATTCTTTGGTATATTTTCTGGAACAGAAGAAAATCCTGAATTCATACAGAGTAAGGGGTTTATCTCTCTCAATGCCTTTTGTTTTCTAGTAAGAAGTAAGGATTGCATGAAGCATTCGGTGTTCTTTTCTAATGCTGTGCAGCTGTTGAATCAAAACTAGACAAAGATGCAAAAATAATAGTAGCTTGTTCATCAGGAGGGACAATGAGGCCATCTCAAAACTTACCTCAAGGCCAACAATCGAGGTAAAGTGTAATTGTGTATACGAACCTGTTAGTCGATGGGGCATAGGACTGAACCAATGAGACTTTAATTAATTAAAAGCAAACTGTTTTTTTTTTTAAATAGGTACTATTAAAAGAAAACTGTTTTTTTAGTAAATACTACAGAAAGCAAAGTAAACTTTGGCAAACTGCATCCCTAGAATCAATCAAATTTAACCTTGTAAACTACGTGGTTGCGTGTCATAAATGTCAAATCTCAGTAGAGATACATTCACAGATAAGTTTGTTGTTTAGAGTGTTAACTAATTGGAACCAAAATCTGCTTCGTGTACCGTCAACCTGTGAATTTTTATGCAGGTCTTTGATTGCTGCTTATCTGCTGGTCCTCAATGGATACAACAATGTGTATCATTTAGATGGAGGGCTTTATAATTGGTTCAAAGAAGTGCTACCGTCTGTTTCAGAGGACTGACTTTTCACAGACCAAATCCTAAATCTGAATCGTATCTTGTTTTTTTTTTGCCCAGAATCCCAATTGTATCTTGTTGTTCATTTCTGTTAATAGAGACATGCTGGATAACCAAGATCTCGTTCAAGCATTTTTTGACAACAGAAAATTATCTGATCAGATCCAAAATACGTTTTTGCTTACCTCCTAGGTGTGCATTGTTGGATAAATAGCAATAATAAAGCATAAAAAAGACGCTACAAGGAAAAATTATCATGCCATTATTATTGAAAATCAAGAAAAATAGCAGAACAACAAATCCCATGCATAGAATAAACAAGGACATACAAAAGAGAGACAGTTTAGAAATTATTTTGTCGTGGTTGAAGCGACGACTTTTAATCATCTGTCTTTAGGGAAAGAATCACCACCACAAACTAATGTGTTGAGATGCGGTGCCTTTCTCCTAAGATTTGACAACCTTCGCTTACTCTTAAGGTGAACACAAATTTGTTCACAATGACCAAACCTTGTATTCAAAACCATTCAAGAATAAGAGAACAAGAAGAACGGATTTTTTCCAAGATGATTTACACATACACTACATGTGTATATATATAGGCCTTCAACACACAAGAGTTGTTGGCTAAGCATTGAAGGTCATTACACCCATGCAAAACAAAATGTATGATTTAAATGGTTGAAGACAAATGAATATGCATTCAAATGAATTCAAATCAGCATTGAATTTAGTTTGACTCAAATTCCATTTGCATCAATAATTTAAACAAAACTGTTTAAAGAAAAATAAGTAAGGTCAAAGCAATAACTTGGTTAATAATTCACCAAGAGATAAAAGTTTGATCAATTCGTTAAAATAAAATCCAACAATTTCCCACAAATTCTAAACTTGCCTTTTAGTTTGAACTCAAACCTAGTCATCCAATCTTATCTACGTAGGAACTTAGTGGACGATGCCTAGAACTTGAACATTAATATGTAGAGATCAATTTGTAACAACACTACATAAGTGATGAACAAATCTTTCTGGGTTGGTACTTTCTAGCCATGCACACAATCTTGACTCTTAAGTGATTTACGCTGTAGCCCGTGTCCCATAATTGTGGCCACACAATTACACTTAAATAAGTAAGTTCCCCAAGGATGTAATTGCTGGACATCCCCCACATTGGGCTTGAATTAATTAATAGTAAAACTCATCCTAAATTATAGTTACAGCACCAAATCATAGATTAGATTGGGACACATAGAGATATAAACATCAAGTATGTATGGTACTTACAATTCACTCAAGTAACTTGTTATTACTACATTGAACTTACTTAGTGTTGTCACCACTTAATTAGGTTAGATTGCTACTACAAGTGAATCAAAAAATGGACTTTAGTCCCATACCCACTCTAGATGACATGACCAAAGAGGTCTCAAGTCCTTTGGTAAAAGAATCAGCTATGATGTCCTTTGTACCAACAAAGTCAATAGCAAACACTATAAGAGTCACAAGTTCCTTCACAAATTTTACTACGATGCATACGTGTCTCTTCATCTTTTAGTTATACTTTGGGCTCTTTACCTTAGTGATTGTGCTTTGGCTATCACAATTCAAGGAAATGGTAGGAATAGATTTGGCCATCAAAGGAATTTCTAAAAATAATTCCTTAAGCTATTCTACCTCAGCTATAGTAGTATCCGAAGCACATAACTCAGTCTCATAAGTAGACCTAGATATGACAGCCTAAACCTCTAGGAGACTACACCTCCAACAAGAGTAAACACATGCCCAGTTATGCCTTTACTTTCAACAATATCAGCAATCCAGCTTGCATCACTAAATCTCTCAAGAGTACTAGGGAATTTACTATAATGCAAGCCCAAATATATAGTTCCTTTCAAGTAGTTGAGTACTGAAGCTTTTCTAGGCAATTGGTAAACCTATTAAGCTTAGAAACTACGAAAGATATGTAAGGTCTAGTGTAATTTGGTAAATACATTAAACCACCAATCAATTGAGAATGTCTAAGCTAAGCTAGCATTCTTGTGAAGTGTTATAGAAGAATTATATGCGGTTGTTGTAGATCCACAACTCTCATAACCAAATTTCTTCATAATTTTCTCAATGTAATGAGATTGAGAAATGGCTATTCCATTAGCTAACCTAGTTAGCTTTAAGCCTAAGATCACATTAGCTAATCTCATATCCTTCATATTAAACTTACTAGACAAGAAAGCTTTAGTTTCATTCACAATAGACAAGTCCCAAATGATAAAATATCATCTACATATAAACACAAGATAATGCTACTATTTTCTTTAGTTTTATAATAAACGCATTTATTAGTGTTATTGACAAAAAAGCCAAATGATAGAATAACTCTATCAAATTTGTCATGCCATTGCTGTAGAGCTTGTTTAAGGCCATACAAGGATATTACAAGCCTACAAACCTTGTTTTTGTTACCTGGGAAATCATAGCCCTCAGATTGATCCACAAAAATCTCTTCTTTAAGATCACTATTAAGAAAGGCAGTGTTGATGTCCATCTAATGAACCACAAGATCATATATAAAAGCCAAGGAAATGAGTACATATATAGTAGCAGGAGAATATGTATCAAAATAATCTATTCCCTCTCTTTATTTGTACCTCTTAACAACTAATCTGACTTTGAATTTGTCAATAGACTCATCATATTTTAATTTCTTTTTAAACACCTATTTACAACCTAAAGTAGAGCAACCTGGAGGAAGATCTAATAAAACCTAGGTGCAAGTAGACATAAGAGAATCCATTTCACTTTTAATGGCATTATTTCGATGCTTAGTATCGAGAGATGTCATAGACTCTTGGTAAGTCATAAGATCATCCTCAATGCTAAAGGCATAGGTTACATAATCACTATCAAAATCCTTGTGGTTCTAGATCTCTTACTCCTTAATTCCATTTGCTCATTGACTACGTCATACCCATAGTGGCTTGTAAAAGGAACATCTACCAAATCAGGTGACTTATTCAATAATAAAGAAGAATCACCAATAGAGGTAAAACGATGATGTAGGGTCCTAATCTTCACAGTGAAGACATTCTCATAGAAGATAGCATCATGGAACTCTATAATGGTATTTATATAAGACTTAATCACTAAGAACCTATACAGATAACCATGATGAGCATAACCAATAAAGATAGAATCAACAGTCTTAGGACCGAGCTTCTTCCTCTTGTGCCCATGGATCAATACCTTGGCAAGGCACCCACACGCTCGAAGATACTTCAAGCTTGTCTTCTAAAGTTCATATGGGCTACTTTCCTTCAACTTGTGAGGTATTCTATTGAGTACATGACATGCTATAAATAAAACCTCACCCCACATGTAGTTAGGTAATCCAGAACTCCCCAAAAGTGCATTGATCATGTCTTCTAGGATTCTATTTTTTTGTTTAGCTATTCCATCAGAGGAAGGACTATAGGGAGTAGTAGCCTCATGAATTATTCTATTGTCTTAACAATATTGGTAGAATAAATTTGAAACGTACTCTCCACCTCTATCCGACTGCAACCTCTTGAGATTCTTATTGGTTTGATTTTCTACTTCTTTATGAAAAATCATAAGTTTCTCATGAGCTTCATCCTTTGTCTTAAACAAATAAACATGACAATAACAAGTATTATCATCAATAAAAGTGACAAAGTGTTTGCTATTTTCTCTAGTTTTTATACCATTGAAGTCACAAGTATTAGAATGTATTAATCATAGAGTTTTAGAATTTTTTTTGCACAGATTTAAATGGTTTCGTAACTAATTTAGATTCCACACAAATCTAACATTTCTTTCTTGTATTAATGGTAAAACTAGGAATCATGTTTAACTTTATCATTCTCTTAATTGTATTAAAGTTAACATTGTAAGGATATTAGACTACACTAGAGGGAGGTAAATAGTAAATTTAGGAATATCATGCAATTTATATGTTTATTAAACAATTTCAAGCCAAGAACACAAATATATGGAATTAAAAGTTAAAGTACAAACATACAAAGAAGGAAATGAGAGGTAATGAAAATATACATAAAAGATTTATAGTGGTTCAATCTACTCAGTCTAATCCACTCCTCAGTTTAATCCACTCCTCAAGAACCCCTTAAGAGTTTTCCTATTTCGATCTTGTTCTGGACCAAGATCCTGTCGTTATACTTTCTTGATGAGTCCTCGTTAAGACTCCACAAAAATCGTGAATACCTCTTCTCACAATCGGAGAAGAGAGAATTTGATAAATATAAACATTACAACATTTATTTTTCTTACTTCTCCTAAATGTTTTGACAAGATTGATGGATGACATTAAGACTTCTTGCTCAATAGTGGAAAATAAGCTTGAAGAACACTTAAAACTCTCTCTTAAAGTATGGGAATGGAATTCTAGAGTCTTAGTATAATATAAGAAGTATTGGTGTATTTGTAATGAAGAATGGTAGTCTATTTATAGGAAAACAGGGGTAGAAGTTTGTGTTTAACATCTCTTTAACGTTCACAAATGGTAACTGATTCGGCATACCGAAATTATTCGGTATACCGATTTTACACTGAATTCTGCAATAGTTGGATAGTTCAGTCGATCGAAATATTTTGGTACGTCGAATTAGTTTTTAGTTCTAAATCATGATATTCCCTGGTTCGATATACCAAAATTATTTGGTATGTCGAAATGCCTTGTTATAGACAATAATGAATGTTTTCAATGAATGGTAGGATTTGGGGCTAAGGCTATTTTTCTAAGGTTCTATGAGGATATTTGAAAGATTATTACAAATTCCTAAAATATATGAAATATAGAAAATTACATAATAATTACAAATATGATTTCAATTATCTTCGTTTTTCTTCAGCTTGAGTTCTCCATAGTGGTACATAGATCTTCAGATATCTTCCATTTTTATGCTTGATTCTTTTGAGTCCGTCATTGATCTTCTTTGCTAATCTGAGTTATGAAATATTCTTATACAACACATTAGTCTTTTGTTATCATCAAAATCAGGATAAGGCCAATAAAGTCAACAATCTTCCTCTTTTTTATGATGACAGAATTACAAATATTTCAAGGCTAAAAATATCTTTTACGTCCTTTTCCCAAACAAAAAAAATGACTTTTCTTCGTTCTCTCTCTCTCTTTTTGTCATTAGCAAAAATTTTATAGATCAATACCTAGTTCTCTCTTCTATTTTGTAAACATATTGAATCTTGTATGAAAGATTATGGGTTTGTTAAAAATATCAATAGGAATGTTAAGACATATTCTTATCCCACTTTGTTGTTATAACTCATATACCAATTGTTGACATAAATCCATTTTAAAGGTCAGAACTTCAATGCTCTCCTTTTCAAGGTAGAAAAATGACTTATATTATCAATTTTCATAATACATAATCAAAATTTGTTTAATCACAAAATTTCATGAATAGCACATGAATCATCAAATTTAATACATAATTTTATTTAAAACAATTTTATTTAGTAACACTCCCCCTCACTTCAAGCATGAGTGAAATGACTTATTTTAATTTAAATCTACAGATGTGAATATTAAAAATAAATTCCCCCTAATTATATGTGTTCATTTAAAAGAATATCAAAAATTACTTAAGAATGACTCAATCACTCACTTATCTCTTATCTTAAATTTACATGATAAGTAAGAACTAGCTTTGGAAATTCTATTCCTATTTTTCTCTCCCTTTTTGTCATAAGCAAACAAAATATGAGGTATAAGTCCGAAGATAAAAGATATTAAATGAGATTCATCAAAAACATCTTTATAAGATAAAGAATATTCAAATAAGCATCAACTTCTATATGAAAGATATTTAAAAAATCATCAAAATCAATTTTTGTAATATGATCAATGAAATATATATTATACTTAGAAAGAAAGTCATTCAATAGGTGTCACAATCAAGATCAATTTTTGGAAATTGAGATCAACTTTTATAATATTCAATTAATTCCTTATGAAAGGTATTCATATAAGCTCTCCCTTAATTCAAGCATAGGTAAAAGAAATTTTTTTTTTAATAAAGATATCCAATATGCTCTCCCTAGCAAGAATGTATAAAATAATAATTCAATGAAGATTCATTCATATCATGGCAAAAAATAATGTATCGTTGTAAGCATAGTCACAAAACTTTTATAAACCAATTGTTGAATTTATGAAAAAATCATAATAAATGAATTTTGAGCTATATTCAAAAATTAAGCAAAAATTCTTCAATAAGAAGCTCATAAAGAATCATGTTTTAACTTAACATTCATGAGTAGCAATGATAATTTAATGAAAATTTATGCTCATCAAACAATGTGATATTATAAACATAAAATTTAAGTACTAATATTTAGTGTACAAAATATATTTTCCTTTTTGTTAGAAAAAAATGTTTTAATATTAATCCACAATATGATTCATAACAGGATAAGATATGTCAATTAAGTTCAATCAACAGAAATTAACTATCAAAATAATCGATCGATCAATAAATTTCGGTAGACGAAGTCAGGAAAATTGGTCATCTATTTTAAAACGGTACATTGAATTAGGAAATATTCCAGAATACATTTTAAAAATCATTGAGTAAAATTCTATCCAAATAATTTCATTTAACAATCAATAAAAATTTACATAAAAACTTAAAACATTCTTTTTGAGTGGGATTACTAATATTTGTCAATCCCTTGTAGTCCCATTATCCTTTTCCTCATTAGAGAAATCAAGCACTTATATTAAGTTGAGACTTTGGTACCTACATTATTTTTGGTCTAAAAAAGTTAATCTTAGGAATTATATCATAATTCTTTTTAGAAATCCATTTTTTCTTTTTAATGACAAATTCATACTTTTCATCATATTTAGCTCTAACAAATTCAATTTCATATGGAATACCCTTTTAATGTACATTTCCATTTTTAAACTTTCTTGCATCAAGTTTTTTCTTATTAATTGTAAGTTTACTAACATCATTAATCAAACTTTCACTTTTGATTTTTAATGATGCAATGTCAATTTCTAAGGTATCAATTTTGTTTCTAAGGTATCAATTTTGCCTTTCATAATGTTTAACTTTTTTTTTCAAAACATCATTTTCCATTTCAAATGCTTTATTCCTTCGTTTCAATTTATCATTTTCATTTAAAATCATCTTTTTTCTCAAGAGATACGTCAACAAAACTTTTGTTTGAATTGTTGTATTTAACATTCAAGGATCTATATTTTGAATAAAGCTTATTAAAAACATTAAGTAAATAATTCATAGAAAAATCATCAAAACTATCTAAAGATGATATCTCACTAAATTTCGTTATAAAACACGTGTAAGCAACTTCTCCATCGGATGATGATTCTTCATTAATGGAAATGTCACTATCATCCCATGTTGCTTGAAGAGCATTCTTTTTCTTGATTTTTCTTTTATTCTTCCTTTGAAATTGTCTTCCCTTCAAAAACTTTTAAACTTGTAAATAACAAAAGTAATATTCTCTTCATCTGAATCATCCGATTCAACAGAGACCTTAAAAGCAACACTTAAATTCTTAAAAATATTTTCAAGTTCCTTTTCCTTCATTTGAACTTCATATAAAGTCAAATTTCTTGTAAGATCTTAAAGGAAATATGTGGAAATATCTTTTACTTCCTCAATTGCGGTAGTTTTCTCGGTTCATATTTCCTGATTCAGTATACCGAAATTATTCGGTATGCTGAAATGCCCTGTTTTAGCCTAATAATGAATGTTTTCAATGAATTGTGGGATTTGAGGCTAAAGCTATTTTCCTAAGATTCTATGGAGATATTTGGGAGAGTATTATAAATTCTTAAAATACATGAAACATAGAAAATTACATAAGAATTACAAAGATGATTTCAATTATCTTCTTTTTTTTCTTCATCTTGAGTTCTCTATAGTGGCATATAGATCTTCAGACGTCTTCTCTTTTTATGTTTGATTCTTCTGAGTCCATCATTGATCTTCTTTGCTAATCTGAGTTATGAAATATTCTCATATAACACAATAATTTTTTGTTATCATCAAAATCAGGATAAAGCCAATAAAGTCAACAAACATGACCTAGTCTATCATGTCATACATTACAAGACTCAACATAAAAAGGAAATCCAATAGAATTAGAGCTTTTATTACAATAGGAAGAATCAACATTCACCTTAAATAATCCATCATGTAAATATCCTTTGCAAATAAAAGATCCAGAATTCAAAATTACAACTTTATTTGATTTAAAAGACAACTCAAAACCATGTTGCACTGATCAAAATTTTCCCAACCGCAAAAACATGATGCACCTTACGCAAAGATAGGACTTCTCCTAAAGTAAAACTTAAGGTCTACTCATCTCGTTCCAAACACCTTGGTTGCACTTGCATTTCCCATGGTCATAGTTTTTCCATTCGCTACCTGATAGGAGCAGAGCATATACCGTTCAACACAAACGTTTATATTTGCACCAATATCTATCAACCATTCATTTGATTTGTAGATACTAAGTAATTCAGGATCCATGATAACTAACCCTTGGCAGAGCATAATATTTGGAGAAAGAATCACTCTCACAAACTAGTGCATTGAGTTGTGGTGTCTTCCTTCTAAGATTTGCTTCAAAGGCACACTCCAAGTGGAAGTAAGAACTTGAATTTGTTCACAAGTATCATACCTCACATTCAAAATAACTCAAGAATAAGAGAATAAGAAGAATGAATTTTTTCCAAGATAATTTATGCATACACTACATGTATGTATATATATATATGTCTTTACCACACATGAGCCGTTGACTAAGTATCGAAGACCATTACACCCATGCAAAACAAAACGTATGGTTTAGAAATAGTCAAAGACAAATGAATATACATTCAAATGGATTCAAATCAATATTGAATTCAATTGAATCAAATTCCATTTGCACCAATAATTTAAACAAAACTGTTAAAGAAAAATAAAAGTGGTTAAAGCAATAACTCGATGAATAATTTACCAATAGCACAAAAGTTTGAATTCAGTAAAATAAAATCCAACATGCATTTGGTGAAGGAGGCGGAGGTTACATTTTACAAACCAACAAAGTGAAGAAACTGAAATTTACCTTGTCCAGGCACATATTTGAAGAAAAAACAAAAATTCTGTCCACATGGCAAAACAATACTCTCAAAAAAAAAAATGCTGCGGATAAAAAAAAAATGGTAAGGTGACTGCCATTTCTGGGAACAAGAAGAACAAACTCTAATCATCAATGAAAATAACAGCCAACTTGAAAGTCAAACGGACGAATTTTATTGAAATGATAAATAATTATTGACAACTAAGTTTAAACCTAATGAAGATTATGGAATCATAATGTTCTATCCAAGTCAACTACTTGGGTAGATTGATGTTAACGGAAGAGTGACCACAGCTAGTAATTGACAACATTCTTCAACCAGATTTTGCAAAGAACTTGCTCCTCTGCTTAGATTCAAGAATAAAAACGCACTTGTTTTCTTCCTAAGCTACAGAAGCCAACAACAATTCTACAAGTCACAACTTTGTTTTGAAATTGCTTTTCATGTATGGCGAATACCCGTCGAAGATCCTACGGTCGCCGCTCCTGCAATTGCCTCCCCCAAAGCCTCCGTTCGCGCGATCTGCTCAGAAAAGCCATTGATTTTGACTGGACGGCGTTCAAAGCCAGTCTAGAGGAGGACGACCTTTCTCCGATCTCGCTGCCTGTCAAGGCACATCGTCGATCGGTAAAATCTAGACCTTCTCGTGCCGTGACGGTCTCTGATCAGGGGCGTCAGGCGGAGAAAGACCTCTCTTCCCCCTCGGATCTGGGGTCTGACCCCAGCCATCTGAGAAACCTTTATCTTTCTCTCCCCTGTCCTCTGAGGGGTAGATCCATCTCGGACGGCCTCTGCTCGTCTGGATCTGGTCTTTTGACTGTTAAATATGGGGTTGTTTCATATTTTAGTTTTTATTCTTGGCATGATGTAGATATAAATGTTGATTGTTTATACTTTAGCAAGGTTTTATCTCCAAATTGGTTGAATACTTTAGTCTCTTGTTCTTTATGTTCGGATCTCATCTATGCTCATGGTTTGGAGATTTACGATTCTATTTCTCCCTCTTTCGCTGGAGAATCTGTTTTTGATCGGACGCTGACATCCTTGAGGATTGTTCCCAGGGATGTTTCATGCTCCCCTGGATATGTTCGATCGGAACCTTTTTTTCCTGATAGTTCCAACCCCCTTCTCTCCTCTGCTGCTTCAGTGAAGCTTTTCTCGTCGGTGGGTCGTCGGTGCGAGTCTCAACGCTTCTGTTTGAATGAGACTGAAAAGTCAGGCTCCTCTGACTTGTCAGTCTGTTCTGCAGTTTCGAGCTCCGTGTGGGGCTATTCTCGGTATCTTCCCCCTAATTTAATAGATGTCATTAAGTTTAATCGGTTTTATAAACCTGCGATTAATGGTAATACCTGCTTTAATTTGGATATTAACACTAAAGTACCTGCTTCCGTTGATTTAGTGGGGCCCTCTTTTCCATGTGCGACAGACGACGTGTAACATCTGTCAAATTCATTTTGTAATTATTTACATTTTATGAATTTTATTTCCTGGACAGGTGTTACTGTTCCGAGGCCTATTGTGTGGTTTTGTGCTTTTGGGCTTGGGCCTCGTGGGCTGACTTCTTTTTGCGTGTTCCTGTGCGTGGTTTGGCTCCGTGCTTGTGGGGCCCGCTTGCGTGTGGGCTGGTGGTTGAAGTTGGTAGTTGGCCTCGCTAGTGGTTGAGGCTGGCAGTTGGCCTCGTTGGTGGTGGCTGGCGGTTGGTTGCTGTGTGGTGTGCTGGTGGTTGAGACGCGCTGGTGGGCACGTTTTCAGCTACTCCAGGCGTAGGCTTTATAAGTTGCACCATACTGCACTTCTCCTCGTCACCCGTTGCTTTGGCT
>JAMKQA010010138.1:0-20944 GCA_024699735.1 Posidonia australis | reverse complement strand
CACCTTGGTGCGCCACCTTAGTGCGCCACATTGGTGCGCCACCTTGGTGCGCCAGCCCTGCTCACAAATGTCTGATTTGGGCTCTGGCTAATGGGTTCAGGGCTCGGTTTAAGGGCTGATCGCATCCAAAGCAACATAGGGACACTCATTCCCGGGCTACCTCAAAATCGGGGTGTCTACACTAAGAAAGAAGAGTTTACTGAAGGGTCTCTTAGACTTATAGGTGGTAAAAAAATAAATTCCTAGTCTTTAGTGTCCTCTATAGGAGCATCAGGGAGCATCCTAATTGGCTGGGATAGCAGGATATTAAAGGAAATCAGATGCATTACCTCCAATCATTGTCTCTCAATAAACTTTATAAATCTAGGTGATAATTTGGACTGGTGGCTCACTAGGGTATATGGCCCCTGATCATAACCTGAAGCCCCTATTTATTGAAGAGTTACATTATATTAGTACATTTGTTAATAATCACTGGATTCTGGGGAGAGATTTTAATGTGATTAGATTCCCCACTGAGCATTCCCTCCATACTAATAGAACTTCCCACATGGATAGATTTAATGATTTCATTGATCAGCATTCCCTGATTGACTTTTCTCCAAATAATTTCTCCTTCACTTGGTCAAATTTTCATAACCATCCCACATTATTAAAGCTTAATCGTTTTCTAGTCTCCCCAGACTGGTCTGGGAAATTCCCTGATGCTTTCTGTACTGGCAAAGCCAGAATTGTGTCGGATCATATCCCAATCATAGTTAATACCATGGCCCCAAATTGGGGTCCCCCCTTCGGATTTTTCAAATCTTGGTTTTGTTTAGAGGAATTTGAACAATTAATTAAGGACTACTGGTGGCAGAATGGTTACCCTCTTTCTCAATCCTCTCCTGTAGCTGAGTTCAGGTTTAAATTGAAAAACCTAAAAGTCGTACTCAAGAAATGGATAGCTCCTATTAAAGCAAATAGAGTTAAAAGACTCAGATTTATTGAATCCCAAATTCAGGACTTGGATGTGCAAGCTGAACAATCTGCCAATATTAACTAGATGGAGAAAAAGGCCCTGAGACTAGAACATCTTGACCTTCTTAAAGAACAGGAGGTGTATTGGAGACAAAAATCTAGAATTCAATGATTGAAGGAAGGGAACTTTAACACTTCCTTTTTTCACAATATGGTAAAATGTCATAGGAGGGCTAATAACATTTCTTCTCTTCTCATTAATAACTCCATAACTACCTCCCAAATGGAGATCTGCAGAGAAATTGAGAATCATTTTACTAAGCTTTTTAATAAGGTCTGTAGTATGCATATGTCCTTTAACTGGGATGCCCTTATCCCAGTTAAAATATCTTCCCCTGAACAGTTAGAGATCTCTTTTGAGGAAGAAGAGATTAGATCCAGTGTGTTTCATTTAGCTGAAGACAAATCCCCAGGCCCTGATGGCTTCCCTCTGATCTTTTTTCAACATTATTGGGATCTGATGAAAACTGAATTAGTTAACAACTTTCAGTCCGTCCATTCTTCCAATGATCCTGATTTTCTTTCTGCAATTAATTAGACCTTCATTGCACTTATTCCTAAGACACAGGGAGTCATTCAGATTCAAGATTTTAGGCCTATTAGTTTAGTTAATAGTTTGTACAAAATCATTACTAAAACTCTGGCTTCTAGGCTGTCTCCAGTGCTGAACACAGCCATTGATGCTTCTCAGAGTGCCTTTTTGGCTAGGAGATCTATTAGGGACTGTTTCCTAGTTGCGCATGAAACCTTACACTTTATGAGGTCTTCTAATATCAAGGGCTATATTCTTAAAATAGACTTTGAAAAAACATTTGACAATATCAATTAGCATTTTTTGTTAGATTCACTCTCTGGAATGGGTTTTGGTGATAAGTGGATCTCTTGGATCCAAATGTGTATATCTTCTGCTAAGTTCTCTGTTTTAATCAATGGCTCACCTAAAGGTTTCTTTGGGGCATCTAATGGGTTAAGACAGGGTGATCCCTTATCTCCCTTACTTTTTATCATAGCCACAAATGTGTTGAACTCTATGCTGCAGGTTGCTAAGAGAAGCAATTTAATTTCTGGGATTAATTTCCCTCATGAAGGTCCATCCCTGGTCAATCTGCAATATGCAGATGATACTCTTTTATTCTTGCCAGACTGTATTGAGAATATGATTAATATTAAAAGAATTTTATGCTGTTTTCTGACTTATTCTGGGTTAAAAATCAATTTTCATAAGTCTTCTCTTACTGGTATGGGTGTTACTCAGACTTCTTTATTATCCTCATGTGACATTATGGGGTGTGTTAAGGCTGACCTCCCACTCATGTACCTTGGACTACCTCTACACTTTAAAAGAGCCATTGTTAGCAGTTGGACACCTGTGATAGAAAAAATATCTAAGAAACTATCCTCTTGGAAGGCCAGGCACTTGTCTTTAGGGGGAAGGTTGGTCTTGATTAATGCTGTTTTATCAGCAATTCCCACATATTACATGTCTGTCCTACATATGCCTTTAAAGAATGAGAAAAGGATTGATACACTAAGAAGCAAATTTCTGTGAAATTCTTTATCTCCAAATCAAAAAGGAATGCACTTAATTAAATGGTCTAATATTTGCAGATCAAAACAACGAAATGGTTGGGGAATAATCAACTTAAGAAACTTCAGTGCAGCTTTAAAAACCAAGTTGATGTGGCAATTCTTTTCCAATCAACACTGCCCTGTTTGGAAAACACTATTAAGAGCTAGATATCTGCACAGAGGACCTGAAGCTATTCTGAATTCCTCTGCTCCTATCTGTTCCCCTCTGTGGAGCTGCATCAAACAAGGCTTTAATTTTTTTATTACTGTCAATGTTTGCAATGGTATTAACACAATATTCTGGAATCAAAAGTGGTGGAATGATATTCCTTTAAAAACCATCTTACCTGAATTATACAGTTTAGCCAGATTTAAGAAGGCTTCTGTTAGAGCAACTATGGATTTGTTTTCATCAGACTTTAACAGATTATTTAATCTAGCCTACTGTTATCCATCTGACCTTGTAGCACTTCAATCTTAGCTGGAATGCTTTGATAACATTATGCAATCCCTAAATTTGGGTACCAATGAGGGCATCTTCAATTGGTTACCATCCAAGATTTGCTCTTTTTCTGTGAAGTCTGCATACAGTTTATTTAATGATGGGGGTCTACGCAATCCCTTCTATAAATGTTTGTGGAAAAGTAATACATCTTTGAAAATTAAGCTTTTCTTCTGGTTAGTAATTAAGAATAAGAATTTAACAAAGAAGAATCTGCTTAAGAGAGGCTGGTCTGGGTCTCCATTGTGCATCTTTTGTTCTGCTCATACTGAGAGTAATAATCATCTGTTTTTAAATTGTATTTATGCTAAGGATATCTGGCGATTTTTTCTGGCTTCTGATCTTTATCCTGGTTTTTTTTCGAGTTGCTGATCTGTTTCTGTTTTCTCCCCATCTAAAATCTGATTTATCATCTTCTGGTTGGACCTTGTTACTTCAAATCATTCTCTGGTTGATTTGGAAAGAAAGGAACAATAGGATTTTTCGTAATTCAACTAGATCATACTCTTTGATCATACAAGATATTATTTCACTAATGCATTTTTGGATAGAAACGCTTGCTTCAGGTTTCGAGAAGGATGAAATGCTACAATATGCATCTGGCATGGCTTCACAGATGGTGGAGTGTTCCATTCCCCCATCTTTTCCTTCATCCTCAAGAATTCTACCTGAGGAGGATTCTCAAAACAATTTGGAGAATCCTGAGGCGTGATATTGCCCTATATGCTTAAGAACTATCTCTATTGTTAGTTACTGATTTGTACTTCTAATTTGGTTCCCAATTTTGATACATTTTAAGAAGGCTCTAAGGCCTGAGGTTCTGTAATATTTGGTCATGACAATGTTCTTACTTGGCTTTTTTGCCATTGAAATAATAAACTCTTAAACCGTTAACAAAAAAAAAACAATAAAACTACCACTACCAAATTGACTTATATATTCTTCAAACAAATTATACAAACTTGCTTCAACTTTATTAACAAATTCTTCTAATTTTTCAAGTTTATTCAAATTAGTATAAAATTAATCTAAAATTACCATGTAATTAACTAATTTATGCCTAAGATCTATTATTAATACTAAACAACACCACATGGGAGGATCATCCCAATAATACCTATATTTACAATCCATTAGTACAATAATATCTTCAAAACATGTAAAAGATCTATATGATGAAAAAACATTAGAAATTTTAAAAAGATTAGCTAAAAGAAGAAGACTATTAAAATAATATTGTCCAAACAATTCCTTAGTAGTATCATACAATGGTTTTCAAAATTTCTGAATTACAATACAACTATTTCAATTACTATCATTTAAAAGCTTAGTTGATTTTCCATTATAAAACATTATAATTAATTTATTATGAGGTAAATATGAACTTAACATATTATATGTTGAATTACATCTATGTTGAATTACATTTCTGTTGAACATCCATTTTAATTTTCATAGGTTTAACACCATTATTTGTACATAATTGTCTGAATTCTTAAAATCTTTTAAGTAATACTTGAATATATAAAATAGCTGATTTAATATTTCCTATATGTAGTCCAATACATTCTGTACATTATTATACAACTAAATTAAGAATATAACAACAACATTTATAATGAAATAAGTCACCATTTAGCATAGGTTTCAAATTTCCTCTTAATATATCTATATAAACATTATTATTATTAATAATATCAAAAGAAATTATATTAATTTTGTTATTTATTTAAAATTCTTCAACAATATATTCTATCATATTTGTTTTTTGCCACTATGTAGATGATTAGATATTTTAAAAGCAGTTAGTACTTTTTATACACTCCAATTTATATTTATTCAATGGACAGTTAAACACAAATAAGGAAAATTATTTGGATCAATCTAAACATCAGAAGTTAATGATATTCTACATAAAAACTAAAAGACATTTGTATTAAAATATCCTTATCTTGAATGAATAGTTTGTGCATTATATTTTTTTTGTTGTGTTTCTAGAATGACCTTTAAATTGTAGATTTAAATATGTTTGAATACAAGTTTTAAAATTTTTATTTTAAAAAAATATAAAAGATTATTCATCTAGAATTATAAATTAGGTAAATTACAGTTTACTCTCCTCAACTATTTGTATTTTTCAAATTAGTACCTTAAACGTTTTTCATTAAGATTTGCCTCCCTCAACTTCCTCTGATAAACAACAAGACCTTTTTGTCAAATTTGAAAAGTTACAATATTTCTTTTAGACAAATTTGCACGTATTCCATTTACCTCATTAACTATTTAAGCTTTTCAACTTAGTACCTTGAACCTTTTTTGTTATAACATGTTCCTCTCAATTACCTCCATTAAACAATAAGATCTTTTCATCAAGTTTGAAGAATTACGTGATCTTTACAATATTTCTTTCAAATAAATTTACCCTTCTTCTTCATATTCTTCTCACTGTAAGAAAAATAAGACTTTATGAGGACATGTGTCCTCGCAAAGTCCTCATGACGTCTTTGCTAATAGCTTTTGCAAAGATATTATAAAGAAATTCTATCTTTGCAATACTTATCGTCGTTAAATTGTTATTATGAGCAGACTTTTTCGCAATGTGCTCGTAAACTAGGCTACGAAGACATATGTTCTCACCATGTCTTCGATATATTCTCGCATAAAGCTCGTCAAGTGCTCACTAAAGTTGTAAATCCTCACCATGCCATCAATGTTTTCTCACAAATCATCCCAATCATTGGATGATACAAGATGGTGGCAAAACGATGGTGTGGATTTCACACCCATAGATAGCCATCATCTTATAATGTTACAACATCCAAAGAAAACAAAATGTACATAGCCATCATCCCAAAATTATGTGAGTGAATCATGTACAACTATGAATAAACATACCATGTGAAAAAACACAGGAGAATAAAACATATCTTGGACGACAAGGTTGAGGAAAGAGGGAGTAGGTATAGGCAAAGTTAGGAGTCGCACAACGAAGGGGAGGTGCAAGCAGAGATGAGTGGCAAACTATGGCGACCAAGGAGCTAGGATTTGCAATCGGTGGTGTTGGAGAGGATTCACAGGCGAAGGTGGAGAGCGTGGTGGAGGAAAGGTGGCGACTGAGGAGGAATGTCAGAGGGGTGGCACGAAGGCAGAGGACAGGGTATGTGTGCAGGAGAGGGTGGAGGAGATCATGTAGAAGAGTGGAAGGAAGGAAATAAGGAAAGAAAGGAAGAAAATGACTCACATCTGGTTGAAAAGTTTAGATCTAAATTAGCAAAGACATGTTCTCACTAAATCTTGAAATTCTATTAATGTTGTATAGCAAGGACTTAACGAGGATATATTCTCGCGAAATCCTCTCCATAATATTGTAAGGACATGTCTTTACTATGTCATCACTATTTGTCTTTATTAAACTTTTGTGAGGACTTGTCTTTGTTAAGTCCTCACAAGGGATCCTTGCCAAATGTAGAATTTTTAATAGTGTCTTCTCTATTTTCTTTCATTTTTTCTACATTATAAACCTTAAATCCAACTTCACTACCAAAATTTTTTACTTTCTCTTTCTTTCCTAAACTTTTTCCCTCTTTTTTATTAATAAACCGACGATCTCGAGCTCCATCAACATCACAAGAAAATCTCGAGTTTATTTCTCATTGTCATCAAGCATATCTCAACTAAAAGTTACAATTCGCTCAAAAAAGATGTCGGTGGCTAAAATTTGTAGTGGGGTGGTGTGTGAGTGAAAAAGAAAGGATTCCATAGGAGTAACGTTCGGGTCAAGTTCTGTAGGACTAAGAAGCGAATTGTTTGAAACTAAGGGTAAAATAGTCAAACAAAGCAAAATTTTAATGATGTTTACTAAAAAGGTGGTTCATTATAATTTACCATTGTCCAAGGGGCCAAGTTGTAACAGAAAAAAATTTAGGTTACTAAGTTGAAATACTTGAATAGTTGAAGGAGGTAAACTGTAATTTACTTTATAGTTTATCCTAGAATGGTAAATTACAATGGGTAAAATGGTCAGACCATGCAAAAAGTTAACGTTGTTTATCTAAAATGGTGGTTTATTGTAATTTACTATAATTGAGGGAGACAAGTTGTAACGAAAAAAAGTCTAAAGTACCATGTTGAAAATGTGAATAATTTAGGTAGATAAACTGTAATTTACCCTTATAAATTTTGTTGATCCAATTTTATTTTTTGTGGAGAGTATCTCTAATTAGTTATTTCATTAAGTCACATTTGTAATTGAGATTTTTTTAAATATGTTGATCCTATTATTTTATTTTATTTTTCCTCTAAATAATTTTTAATATGTCTATTAAGATGACCAATACCTCCACCCCCAAGATAAGTAAGGACTTTAACACAATAATTATAAATGCATTTTTATCATTGTGTTTATCTTCTGTTAAATGTTTCTAACAATCATCTGTTTTATTCCTAGCTTTATCACTAATTATGAATTGGGTAGGTGAAGCTAAAGCATCAATTGACACTTAGGAACAGATGTATTCTGGATTTGATGAATTGGATGTTATAACTTATTAAAACAATCAGGAAAAAATAATAATAAATTGAAAAATAGAAGGTAAGAAGGCAGAGTCAAATGGAATTGTAGAGGACAAGTTGGACAAAGGCTGAAGTAGAGGTAGAGTCATACGAAGTGGAGATGGAGTCGAATGGAGATCAGAGTGGAGGTGGAGTCGAGCAGATTTAAGAGTTTGAGTCTTGAGAATAGAAAGTTTGTTGATAGAATAAAGAGTTGGCAATGTCGAAGTATGTGAAAAAAATAAAAGTAGTAGAGAGTGGAGAAGGAAGGGACCAAGGGAGGGTATTTATATGATTTAAGAGGAAAAAGGAGAGTGTATTTGTTCATAAATAAATAAATAAATAAATGATAATAAACAATAATGACTAGAATTTTCCACCATTGGAAGTGGCTAGGTGAGCCGACCGAGAGGGCTAAGTGGGGGTTTAGCTTGGACTCAGGGTTGGGCCAAGTTTGGGCCCCTTATGGGCTGAGGCTGAGGGCCTAGACCTTAGGCCCAACCCATCCTGATTCCTTGAGACAGATCAGGCTAACCTAACTCGTGCCCTTGATAGGTTGGCTCAAGCCTAGGCCCGTACCGAATTAGGCCGAACCGTCGGTCCAATTTACATCACTAATCTGACCTGATTTCCACTATCAAGTCCGATTTACATTTAGTCTAACTTAATTTTCACTTTCAAGACTAATTTATACCTTTTGTCTATTTTCATTCTAACCTACCAAATGTTACACTAATTTAACATGATTTCCACGTACCGAGGCCTTTAACTTCGGACAAAAAGGGAGAAGTGAGAACGACCTCTTCCTTTTTCCTCTTCCTTTTTTTTTGTTTTCATCTTTTCATTGTGGAAACACAATTGAGTGCACGGCCGCACCATATCAAAGAATCTTGCAAGTCATGTCAAGCAAGCAAAAGCTAGCTTTCACGGTATACCCATCAAGCTATAATACCTCCAAACCAAATAATAACGAATGCCAACTTTTTTAGAAGCGTAATTTCCTAGTGTTTGCCACCAAGTAAACTGTTGGCTCAAAAAAGGACTAGTTTACAATCGCAAGTATATGTGGTTGCCTTGAAGCACTCCATGTGACTGTGCATATTTAGAGGCCACACACTTTAATATATAATTAAAATTGGATTATTTAATTCCATATTTAGTTAACTTGTCGTCTTCCTTTAAATTTCAATAAATGTAAAAACCCAAATAATTAAGAAATTCCATTGCACGCTCTTGAATCCAGATTTATATTGTAAACAGAATGTAATGCTTAATTTGCACCTTAAACATGTGGGGAAATGGTTTGAATTATGAATAGTTTATAGGAATTAGCTAATAGTTAAATGTGTTTAACCTTTCAAAAAAACAGTTAAATGTGTCTACTGTCATCAATTTAAACTAGGGACACTAAAATTTATCGCTCTTGGTCGGAATCCCAATGCAAGAAAGCGACCCCTAACAATAACCAGTAAATGGGCACTAAAGTGTCCAATTGTGCCTTCTTTTTTTTACCCATCATTTTTTTTTCTTCTTGTTGGAATCCAGGGCTACAAACATAGCAAGGGAGACTTATCCAAAGACAGTGGGAGATGAATGGAGTTTAAATTCAACACATGATGTCAATGTTGATGGAAAGTAGTAAAAAAAAAAAAAAAAGGTGGTTTCCTAATTATTTTCTTGGTTTTTTTTTTAAATATTCCAACAAAATAGGAGAAAAAAAGGAGAGTAAAATAATAATGATTGTGGTCCATGATGATGAAGAAGAAACTTGATCATGTCATGACAACAAGAAAGACTAAGCAGGGGCGGAGGTTGGGAGGAGGGTAAAAAATCCTATTATAACTATTTATTCACAAAGTAAAAAGTTAGAAGGTAATGGGAGGAGGGTAAAAAAATCCTATTATAACTATTTATTCACAAAGTAAAAAGTTAGAAGGTAATGTAAATTGTCTATTCTATTTAAATTCAAATTTTATTACACTTTTAATATCATGTAAATTTTTAAAAAAAATTAAAATTATAATACAAAATTTATAAACAAATCTCATATTTTAGGGACTTTACGAAGGCTACAATTATCTTTTAGAGACTTCTTCTTCTTCTCCTTTTTTTTTTGGTAAATATCCATATTTTAATGGTTATATTTTTAAGTATTTCATAGAAAAGGAGAAAGAATATCATACGTTAGTTCTAAAAATTATTCTTATTTTTATTAATAATTTTTTGTTATATTTAATAACGTATATAATACAAAGTACTGTTCCCTTAGCTTTAATTAATTGCTCCTGCCAGTTAAAGACAAGTAGGTTCACTGGCTCCCACCGCACCACACAAGAATGTGAGAGCAAGACGTAAGGGCAAGCATCCCACTTGCTCTTCTCTCCTTTGTTGATTGGATTCTTAATTATTCTATTGCTCTTCTTCTTTATGCTCTCATTTATATGACATTCCCACCCCCATCGTCTTCTGAAGAAGAAGAAGAAGAAGAAGAAGACCCAGTTCTAGTTCTTCAAGTTCATGGACTTGGGCAGCTGCTGGGAGATTCCAAAGGGATCGCATTGATCCATGGCCCCTCTCTCTCTCTCTCTCTCTCTCTCCCCTCTGCGTATGTGTGTGTCATATGTGATGGTGTTGGACCATGCTATCCCTTTGGAATTTCCCGGCAGCCTCCTCTTTCTCTAGTGCTATCTGACCAACCTTGATGGTCAGCAAGGTGCATCGTTTGCATGCAGGATTATGGATCCAGGTACTTTCTCATCATTTTTTGAGGTTTTATTTAATTTATTAAAGGATCATCTGTATTGTTTTTATGCTGTTTGATTCTTGAGTAAAGATTGTTTTCTCTTCAAGGGATGCACATATGTAAGCATTTTATCTCATTGTTTTTGAGGGATAGTTTAAAAAATATATATATACTTCTTAAGATATTATTTTGTGAAGTTCATGATGCCAAATATTTGCAAGGTTCTCTTATGTAAATAGTTCAACCTTTTGGTGGATTTTCCATGGCTACCAGAATATTTCAGCTTAATGTGATCTTTTAGATATGCTTTTATTATTTCTACAAAACAAGTACTGCTTGATCATGTTTACTGTCGATTATTAATATAATCACATTTCGAAGTGGAGAACGAAAGAAGATTTATGCTGAAATTATAATCCAAGCAGAAAGGAACTACTTAGATTCTAATATTAAATTTCACTATGCACACTTGGATAATCAAATGCAAGGAGAATAACTTTTCATAACTTTAAAATGGTACCACTTCTACAAGTGTTCTCTTTGTTTTTTGCTTAAGAATCAAGAGTTCTTCTTCTTTTTCATTGTTGTTTATCAATACATCCTTTCATTAGTTTCCTCTACTCATGTTAGTGGAAAAGGAGTATAAATTTGGCTGGCAGGAGAATAAACCGAATGCGGTATTTGATGATGAAGAGGGAAAGCATGATACTGTCAGCATTACTACAAGCTCCACTACTATTGGTTAATTTTTCTGATGGTAAATGGCAGGCAAGTACTGACGTCATATGCTTCCTTGTGGAGGTACACTAGCACATGTTCACAGCGTTGAAGGGCATCAATTCATTTATAAGATCTTGAAGAAACTCTCATGGCTTGCATGATCAACTGGCCACTACTACAAATCTGAGCCTTGCAGACATATACACATCTTCACTATGTTGTCAGTAGTATGCCTCAAATTTGAACTATTCGTTTATTTCAGGCCTTCGTAGATCACCTGGAAATCCATGGCTTTTACGAATTTCCAGAGATTTTAGATTCTGAAGCTAGTTTTCCTCTCAAATTCCAAGAGACAAATAGTGCATATAGCTTTCGGTACCTTGTTCTTTCATGATTCCTTACCAGCAATGCCAAAGTTCCGGAACCATCAATTTGAAGCTTAAGTTTTTATAGTTTTATAACAAAATTACAGGAATGCTGAATCGAAGAAGAAGAAAAAGATTAGAATATTTTCCCAAGCAAGAACTCGTCGTCAGAGAAATTCCTTTATGTTATAAGAAAAGGAGATGGCAGTCCTTGCCATTATTTTATCAGTTGATTGTTCAAGTTTTCCCTATTATATTATTGTCGCATGATATATGTATGAGATTCAAACCAATGATCAGTAGGCAAAAAATATTTCATTGATTTATGAACTGCAGGCTGTTCATATGATAGATAGTGGTGGACCTGTCCACAATCTTTTATCAGTAAGAGTTGAGAATATTAGGGCAACCCACAAATTAAACAAGTTGTGTTGGGGCCACTGCCCATTGCCATGGGAGACGGGGAAAATTAATTCTAGGACATGCATTCTCCTCCTATACTTCATGATCCACACATTTATGACCGGCAACCAGTCAGACACGCCGTTATAGTCACCGTTTTACTCAAGAAAGATTTAATGGATTTTAACTCTCAAGTTCCTTTAAAAAAATATCTAACATCAATTTAAGAAATTGATTATGTATGTACTAATTATACTTGTAAAAAAAAAAAAAAAAATTTTGGTAAAAAAAAAAAAAAAAAAAGGAAAGAAGGTGATTTCCCACGGTACTGAATTTGCTACTAGTTAGTATCATAGAGTAGTAGCATATTCGTAACATATATGACAAGCCAATATATAAAATGGCGTGATTAAATGTCTGGCTTAATATTGCTCTAGCCAATAACTTAAAAAGTTTTGGTCATTGGCAAACGTCATTGACATAACTTGTAGGTAGAAGCACCTTGGATGTTGCGACTCAAATATTGAAGTCCATGAACTCTAAATCCATACACTTCTTTCTATGCCATATAATTCCTAAACGACTAACCCTCCCTAAAGGTCATCCAAATTTTCAACAAGTCGTGTTTGCCGTTACTTTCTCACCAATACACTTGTGGAAGATTGATTAAATTACAAGTCTTATTCTACCAAAAAAATGTTGAAGTACAGATATAAAAAAAATTGAGTATGGACAATCATATGCTGCTCAACATTGTAATGACACAAGTATCGATTAAACATGCGTTTTGCTTCACCAGACTATTAAATTTGCTACTAAGGTAGCATTTGGAATTGAGCTCATGTTCAACGTACTAGTTATGGGCTCATTTCGTGGTTCTCTCACCCACCTACGAGTGAGTGGACTTCGCCTCTAATCTCTAGGATCAGCTTTGTATGCATTCCGAAGTTATACCTCCATATCATAGTGGTTATGTGTGGTGGTGATGTAGTTTATATATTAGAAATGTAATTATTGAGAAACTTGTTTGGCATAAGTTGCCGATCAACCCCATGCATCCTAGTAAAGGAGCAGTTTCCTAGGATGATTTCGTACATACTTGTTTCAGGTTATTATAAGTTCCTGTTATAAGTACACAGATAAGCTAAGGCGAAGCCCAGCGGAGCCTACAAAGAGCAAGGAAGAAATTCCATAGTGGTGCTCCAAAGCCCAACAGGCCCAACTTCTGGGAGCAACTGGGGCGTACTGTATATACTTTGGCAGTTGTCCCACGATATACAGAATAGACAAATGTACTAAACCCATCTTTAAATTCAACTGTTCTTATCTAATTGTAATCTGGGAATGCAATTTCATCTCCCGTAACTCCGTGAGTTTTGATGTGGTTTTCCCAATAAATTCTAAATTTTATACCTGTAGGCGGGCTGTGATGCATTATAAACTATTATAATTTAAAAGAAGAAGAAGAAGAAGAAGAAGAAGAAGATTTTGTTCAGTCAGTCAATCAGTGCTGTGAAGCTTCCAATTCTATGATGTATTTCACATGGTCCAGAATCCAGATGATAACCGCTTAAACCTAACTTCCTCTACCTGATCATGTAGGAACGCTTATACTACACACGTAGCTAGTTTGGGCCACTTGGTATGCACGTACCAACAGATATTATAATCAATGTAGTTGTTTTCATGAAAATAACTACCAAATGCTAATTATTAAGTTCTGCCTAATCTTTGACCCGCACATCACGTGGTCTGTGTTCAGTCATATAGTCGTAACTGTGCTTCTTTGATCCGAAAAAAATGTGCTTGTTCCCATGCCTAACTTCCAAAAAAAACATCTGCGTACGAGACATGCTTGTCTATTTTATTCAATGATTTACTTGGTCTTGTAGCCAGGACAAAATCATTTTCATATCAATAGACAAAGAAGCTGGTGAAACGTGCGCGAATCACGGCACCATGTTCAAATATGATTTGATGTCGAAGGAAGACCAGAAGTTCCTGCGACATTTTCTTTCTACGTTAATTACATCATAATATCAATTCAAGGTAGAAAATAAGAACCACATTAGCAGAGTGGTACACGGCACAACTACATTCATGCCTCCATGACTCACCTATATATATATATTGCTCCATCTGCCTGTATTCTCCATTGTAGAAGAGCAAAGTCTTTAGCAACAATGGAAACTAGTTCTTCCTTGAAGACCCTCGTTACCTCTTTCCTTGTTCTCCTTTCATGTGCCCAAGTAGCATTTGGTATTTTTATTTTTATTTTTATTTTTATTTTTTTAAACAGAGAGAATTTTTTGTTTGCCTTTTTTTCTAAATTTGATCGCTGTTGTTGCTCTTATTTGTTGATGGTGCAGGAGGCATTGTATGTGAGACCCTTGACAAGGACGCGTGTGCCTTCGCCGTGTCGTCGGCCGGAAAACGATGCGTGCTCGAGAAGCATGTCGGTGACGGAGGCGAGGGTGTACACACTTGCCGGACGTCGGAGATCGAGGCCGAGGGGGTGAAGGATTGGGTGGAGGGCGATGGTTGCGTTGAAGCTTGTGGCCTCGATAGAAACACGCTTGGAATTTCTTCCGACTTGCTCTTCGATCCCTACTTTGTGGAGAAGCTCTGCTCTTCTCAGTGCTATCAGAGTTGTCCTAATGTTGTTGGTCTCTACTTCAATCTTGCTGCTAGTGAAGGTTAGTAAAGGGTTCTTCTGGTAACCTGCCCAAATCCCAATTTTGTCGAAAACGAAAAATGAAGAAGAATAAGTTGGACTTGGACCTAATTGGGCCTCTTGCTGTCATGGACTTGTTTTTTTTTTTGTTTTGAAGTTTTACTGTTTTCTTGTGCAGGTATTTTCCTTCCAAATTTGTGTCAGCCCCGTCGGGAAATGGCAGAGGTAAGTAACTCCGGTATGATCGCTCCGGTCTCTGCTCAGTCGCCAATTGTTTCCCAGCCTCCGGTCTAATGGCGTTCTTATATATCAGTGCTTAGTATATGATTATCATAAAGAAATGAAGCTGCTCGTGTCGACTTTTATGGAATAAATAGCAATTGAACATCTTATACATTTTGAGAATTAATCCAAAATCAGTGCATGGTGGTCTCAGTCAGTACGAGAGGCTCGACCCTCAGCATGAATTTTGTCCCATGCTAGTCATGAGATTGTGAGTGAATATGTTGGGCTTTGTTGTATTCGTAGTAGTATACAGTAATTATGTTACGTGAGATGTGTACTTCGTGTGAGCTAGCCTTCGTGTCTGTGTTTTTTTCTCTTGTAAACGGTAATTTATAATTAATATTTTGGTTATGTCATCACAGTCAAGGATAAAGTAGTTTTCGCAAGTCAAATATTACACTTCAGCGGAACCTATAGTTCCAACATCAAAAAGGTTAAGATCAACCGAAAAGTAATTTTGAGAAAGACAAAATGAAAGAGTATTTCATCAACTAACAGCATGTTAATCATGGGTTGGAGCCAGTGGGGCTTGCTCCAACTCTCTATTCTACTGGAATATTGAAACCGATTGTAGAATTTCATCTTTTTCAAATCCTGAACCCAGACATTCTATCCAACAATGAATCAAGGAAAAGATGTCATTTATAATCATGCTGGCATTTCTATAAATTCCCCTGAAAGTTCTATTATTCCTTTCCTTCCTAACAGACCATAAAAAAATTTGAACGAAAGTGTGAGAACCTTTTAAGGAGGTTTCAAATTTTAGAGCAGGAGGAATGGAAAATAAATCTTCTATCGAAAGTATAGCAGGATATAGGGAATCATCGGTAAAGGCATTCCAAATTGAATAAGTAAACGGACAATATAAGAAGAGATGGTTGATAGTTTCTCTATTCTTATTGCAAAAAATACATAAATCAAGGCCATTCCATCCCCTTTTACATAAATTGTCTTTAGTCAAAATTTTATTACAAATAACCAGCCACGAAAAGAGTTTGATTTTGAATGGCACCCAGCAATTCCAGATTTCTCTCAGATATTTAAATCTAAAGCCACCATCATTTAACATAGCATAACAAGATTTAACAGTAAAGTTTTTACTAGTAGACTTCCAAATAAGTGTGTCATCTTCATCTGTTAGCCAGGTGTTGTTGAATATATCTGTTAAACTTTCTAATTGAGCTTGTGAGGATTCAGCTTCAGCTTTTGTCAAAGGATTAGAAAATAATCTATTAAAGCCTGGTATAATAATCTCTATAACTTTTTGTAGACACCCCCCATTTTGAGGTGACTCATAGATGAGCTTTCCAGATGTTGCTTTGGATGTGGCTAACCCTTGAACCAATCCTAAATCAGTAGCAAGCCTGCAGCCCAATTAGAAATCCAGACAAGTAGGGGAGAACACCTAGCTAGCACACCTACCTAGCACACCTAGTTGGAGCACCAAGCAGGAGCACATAAGTGGCGCACTTAGCTGGCGCACCAAGTTGGCACGCAACCACTTCTCAGACTGCTGGCTTTCCACCTCCCATGGCTGTTACCTCCACCAACAAATACGTCATGGAATCTTCTAGGCTTTTCGTCTACGAGGCTCCTCGCATTCCTAGGAGTTACCCATGAGAAAATCCTATATAATGACACCCATAGGCAACCAATAGAAGGGGTTAGAAACCTTGAGTTCAGCAAATCCAGATCTGAGCAAGCATCTTGAGCAAGCCATATCCTCTTTGCAGCAGCATATTCTCGTTTTCCGGAGCATTCCCTTGCATTCCAAAGCATCCTTGGTCCTTCCAAAGTAACAAAGATCTCTCTATCTTTGATATTTCAAGAAGAAACACCTTGAGAGGTAAGTTTTCTACCTTTTCCTCCTCCTTTTAATCTCAACCATAGCACCATGATAAAAATGCTTTGAAACCTCACATAGGATCTGATTTCTGCTATTATATAAGAATTTTTCTTATGATAGAATGTTGATTTCATGTTCAAGACACCTTGCATGCATAATCCATATGTTAATAATCAACATCATGTAGTTCTTAAGAGTGGTTTTATTATTCTTCTCCATTCTATTGCACTAAGATCCATGATCCATGTATATATGCTAAAATATGCAATAGAGATGTCCTTGATGTATTCACCACCTACATGTTCTATTGAACTTATTTTCTCATGCATATCCTTTTAGAATCTTACACGAATATTTTGAACATGAACTTACAATTTATCATGTTTTTGAATCACATCATGATAGATTCGTTTTACTCACTTGCATCACATCGTCTTCCTGTTTTTATCATTGACATAAACTGATTGGCATTAATAAAAATCACCCATCTTTATTCTGGGTCAGATTCTGGATCAGAATCTGATCCAGATTTTCTAGGGAGCACCAATCTGGAGCACCTATATGGCGCACCAGAGTGGCGCACCAACCCAGAGCACCACTCTGGCGCACCATTCAGGTGCACCAGACTGGTCAGAGAGTAAAACATTCACTTTTGCATCCCTGTTTGCATGGTTTTCCGGATGACTTTGAGCCTAATTCTTTCACTGCTGGTTCTCTGATATTCCATGGTTTTGCATGCATGTTTTTAATTTTAAATAAGATTGTTTTCTCCCTTTGAATATTCAGTCCTTGGCTAGAATCTGGTAGGCTGGTTGCACTTTACTCCTACATGGAGAACCTTATGCATCAGCCCATGATCCAGTGACATGGCTGAATCCTGCATCTTTCATTTTAGCATAAATAGGTGTGATCTTGTGTGAGGCTACTAGCCCTTGAGCACAAGAATCACAAGTCATCGCACTTGCATTTCTTTTACTTCTAAAGCATATTTTTCAAGTTTTGCGAAGGATTTTACATTGCATACTTTCTAGAATACATTCTCATATGATTTGGCACTGCATGGATTTCTATTTTCCCTCAGCACATCTTTTTGGCCCACATAGGAGCACATATGTGGCGCACTAGACTGGAGCATCAGTCTGGCGCACTAGACTGTGGGCCTGTTTTCAGTAGCACACAGCAGGTTTCATATGGTTTTAGCATGCTTTCTCGACATGTTTTGTTTCTGAATTTTTTCCTTGTTTTCTTCCTTGACATACCAGGGAGGCATAGCTCTGCTTTTAACTATTTTTATGCATGTTAGGTTGCATTTGGCATATAGCAAAGCATGGATGAAAAATCACTCGAAATTGATATATCTTTGATTTTATTCATGCAATGACTTTGCATCGACACTTGACCCGACATACGAGTGATACTTCTAAGCATTAGGACACACCCCTGCACATCATGCACCCGTATTTTAGACACCACACACATTAGTATGGCATGGCATATCGCCCTCAGGCGTATAGCAAAGGCTGAAAAATCGACATTTCATAAGCAAATGAGAAACCTATAGAAATACCGATTTATCGGGCGCACGAGGGTGCCTAATACCTTCCTCGTGCGTAACAGGGATCCTTACCCATTTCTGGTTTATGACCTGCTTTTCCATTGTATGATTTGCATGTTTTTATATGGTTTTCCTCGTCTTCCATTTTAATAGACTAAGTGGCGACTCCTACATTTGCATATTTATTTTTATTGTTTTTGTCGTGACTTTGCCGACCCTCATGTATTTTGGCCTTTTGTCCTAAAATCATTTGAGGCTGTCGTCGGCATTATTACACCTTTGTAACAGAAGCTTGCTTAAATTTTGTCATACTATATATATCAGGTAGGGCATCTTTTAGTTTTTCAAGGTTCTACCATCTATTTTCCCAAAAAACAGTATTTCTTCCATTTTTAACTTGAAATGAGGTAAAACCATTTATAATGTCAAAACAATTTTTGATTTCTAACCATAATGGTGAAGACCTGCCATTGGAGACATTAAGGAGAGCACCTGGCTCTTTCCTAGCAAAATATTTAGCTCTAATTATGTCTTTTCATTTTAAAGAGTAGGAGCTAGACAGAAGTTGCCACAATAGTTTGCATTTCAGTGTCATATTGAAGTGTCTTAAATTGATGATTCCCCAACCTTTTTGGGCTTTTGATCTACAAAGAGACGCCCATTTAACTAAATGACAGGCAATGCTGGAAGATAAGGAATTCCATAAAAATCTACTTCTGATTTTATCAATAGCTTTCTCTACCGTAGTTGGTAGATGTAGTACTGAAAGATAGTATGTAGGGATGGCAGATAATACTGCATTCACCAAGGTCAGTCTTCCCCTTAATGATAGGTAGTTTGCCTTCCAAAGAGATAGTTTTTTAGAAATTTTCTCAATTACTAGAGACCAATCTTGGAAATTGGTTTTCCTGAAATGCAAGGGTAAACCCAAATATTTTATAGGAAGTTTCTCTATGCAACACCCCAAAATTTGGGAGGCTCTCTGAATGATATCATCAGATATTCCGACATCAGTAATTGACGATTTATGGAAATTTATTTTCAAACCTGAGCATGATTGAAAACAACACAGTATTCTCTTAATATTTATTATATTTTCCTCTCTAGCAGATAAAAATAAGATAGTATCATCTGCTTACTGAATATTCAATATGTTGGGACCTCCATTTGGTAGTTGGATCCTAGAAATTAAATTACTATCCATCGCTAGTGCTAACATCCTGTTCAACATGTGTGTGACCACAATAAAAAAAAGAGGGGATAAGGGGTCACCTTGTCTTAGTCCATTAACTAGAATAGAGAACTTAGCATATGAAATGCACATTTTAATCTAAGTAATCCACTTGTTCCCACAGCCTAAGCCCCTAAGAGCCTCTAGTAAGAAGACCCAATTAACATTATCAAAAGCCTTCTCAAAATCCAATTTAAGAATAAGACCCGGTATACCATTCACTTTCATATAATGCATAGTTTCCTGCGCAACTAGGAAACAATCACCTATGTATCTTCTAGAGATGAAGGCACATTGGGAATTATCAATGATATTGTTAAGAATAGGAGTGAATCTCGTTGCTAAAGACTTTGTTATGATTTTATAAAGACTGTTTACTAAATTAATAGGTCTGAAATCCTTTATCTCTTTAGTACCTTCTTTTTTGGGAATAAGTGAAATAAAGGTCTGATTAATGTGAACCAGATATTCCAGATCAGTGGTAGAATGAAGATTGTTAAAGATATCTAATATGTCAAATTTCATGATGTCCTAGAAGTGCTGAAAGAAGCAAATAGGAAAACCATCTAGACCAGGGGCTTTCTCCCCAGACAATGATCCAACACTTTGATGTATCCCTTTCATTGAGAATGGGTTTTCCAAAATATTTGGATTAAGAATTTTGTTTGGCACAAGAGTGTCCCAATCCAAAGAAGGTATTGTTCTATTTGGCTTATTAAATTGCCAAATGAAGTGAGTCTCTATCTCTTTACATATTAAAGATAGAGATTGTTGCCGAATACCATTAATATATAGAGAATGAATTGCATTTACTCTTCTCCGATATTTTACCATATTTTGAAAGAATTTCGTATTAATGTCACCTTCTTTAAGCCATTGAATCCTGGATTTTTGTTTCCAGTATGCTTCTTGTTATTGTAGTAGTGCATAGTGCTCATCCTTGAGGTCTTTCAATTTTTCCCGAAATGCTACTAGATTCTTAAAGGACTCCACCAAAGAATCTATGTATGTTATTTGGGATCCAATTGCCTTCAATCTATTTTTTCTTTGGTTCCCTAATAGGGCCAATCCAAAGGACTATTTGTTTTTTCAGAAATTTTAATCTATAAGCAAATCTAGCCACAGGTGATATTGACAAACAGATGGTTGAAGATTTACGCCAACAGTGTTCGATGAAGCTGGAGAACCCCTTGTAACCATGCCGGCGAGGAGATTCCGCAAATGAATGCGAAATCGGACGGCAAAATCACGTCGAAAAAGCAAAATAATTGGAGTCGCCACCTAATTTATTATGAAAGACAAGGAAAACCATAACATCAAAAATCATGCAAAAAAAATAAGACAAGTCTACGAAATAACCAGAATGCGGGTAAGGATCCCTGTTACGCACGAGGAAGGTGTTAGGCACCCTCGCACGCCCGATAAAATCGATCTTCCTTGATTTCACCCATGAAATGTTGGCTTTTCAGCCGCTTGCTATA
>JAMKQA010010137.1:0-34331 GCA_024699735.1 Posidonia australis | reverse complement strand
GAAAGAATTTCCACATGTTTTGAGAAAGGAAAGGGTTGTGGCTTTTGAAAAAGCCTGGCTTGGGATTGAGGTCCCAAGTGTTGATTTAATAAAGAAAAAATGATTTTTAGGGAAGGAAAACCAAGTTTTTACATGATAGAAAACAGGTTTTCTTTTGGTTTTACCGTGCTTGCTTGTAGTTGTGTGTTTTAGGGGCACGTACTGGGTGACTTAGATGTCATTCACACGTGCTGTGTGTTTTCAGGTGCAGACCGCGTGTAGCCAGTTTCCGGTGCAGAAATTGGAGTTTCTAGCCACGCATCGAGATCCTAGAGGTGAGCCTTAGTTACAGTCCTTTTGTTCTGTAATTTGTGTAATTAGGCTTGTGATACTGTGTTTTGGTAATGTGCCCGGGTTCAGGGCGTTACAGATTACCTCCCTCTCCTTTCCCTCAAGCCTCCAGAAGCTTCAGATCCCTTCTCCAAGCCTCGATCATCCTCCGCAGTCGACGTCGTTGGAGACGACACAGAGCCTAGTCAGGAGGAGAGCTCACGTAGCCTCACTTGCTTCCAAATGGTGGGAAACTCTCCTCTCCACGCCATCGAGCATTCAGGACTCCTGGACCACCGCTCCACTGCCTCTAGTGGCTCTATCTTCTCCGGGCCCGTCGCGGAGTCACGACACCGGCAAGGGTGGTGGGAGGAGGCTTCCAGTCATTCGACGTCCGATCGGAGCTGGTAGATCCTCTCCCCTCTCTTCCCTCTTGCTTATCAGTCAATTTGATGCAAGATCAGGCGTTGGGAAGGTCTGGATGGCTTCCCAGGTGATCATCGCAGGCAAGGTGTAGTCGTCGGCGATCGTCAAGTGTTTTTAAATTTCTTTTCAGAAAACTTCATTTCTTTTCTTTTGTTTGCATTTAAGTCCTTTTATTTTGCATATCAGTCCCTACATTCATTTTTAAATCATTTTAATAATGTTTTTGTTTAGTAAATTTGCAGTGTGATCCTTGTAGTTTTCTTTTAATATTTCTCAGACTTTAAATTTTGACATAAAATCCTCTGATTTAGTTTTCTTTCACATTAAATTCACTAATTTGCACATAAATCCTACACTTCATTAAAATTGTATGAATGCATGATTTTCTGGCACATTTGCAAACCTAACCCTGGAAATTCATGTTTTTATTCAAAAAGTGCATAAATTTTCATTTTAAGCCCTAAACTTTTCCAAAATTACACTAAATGCTTGCTTTTATGGCACATTTGCAAATCAGACCTTGGAAATTCATATTTTCATCCATAAGTCCACTAATTTGCACATTTAACCCTAAGTTTCTTCAAAATTACACTGAACACATGTTTTGCTGGCAAATTTGTAAATTGGACCCTAGGCATCCTAATTTTACCAAAAATGCATAGTTTTGCACATTTAACCCCCAACTTCCCTAAAATTGCATAACATGTGCTTTCTTTAACATTTTTTACTGATTTAACCCTAAAAACCTCAGTCTTTACCTGGGAACATGTATTTTTTGCATAGAGGCCCCTAGAAACTTACATGTTTCACCCATACATTCATTTGTACATTTTGTTCCTGTTTTTCATGCATATATTCTTATGCTTATTTTCCTACATCATACATGCATTTCAAACTTATTTCAAGCGTAGTTTTCACATTATTTTCCGAATTTCTTCCAATTTTCATGATTTTTAAATTTGATTTGGATTTTCATCACCCGAGGGCGTACATTAACAAGCTTGACAATGCCGACATGGACCTGAATGAGGATTATTTTCTCTCATATGATTTTCTCAGATTTCTTAAGTTTCCGCTGTTTTGCGTGACGCTTTCCGAATATTTCCGATTTTCACGATTTTCCTCATTGCCCAAGGGCGTACAGTAAAGTGCCATTTTCAATGTCTACATTTTCCCTTAGATTATTTTCCTTATTATTCCTTTTTTATTCATTTCTTTTCTTTGATTTGGCATGTTTTCGCATTCATCTTAGGCATGTGCATTCAGAATAAACAAGCATACACTCACTAAGTCATTAGCAAGCAAGAAACCTAGAAAGACCAATTTCTTCGGGCGCATGGGGGTGCCTAACACCTTCCCCATGCGTAACAAGAATCCTTACCCCTTCTCTGGCACGTAATGGTCAAGTGTCACATCCATTAGGCACAGAGCATACACGCATTCATTTACATTATTCTCTTACATTCATTTGCATCTTGGTTTTCCTTGTCTTTTCATTAAAAGATTAGGTGGCGACTCCTTTTCCTTATCCTCTTCTTATCTTTCTTTGGTGTTTCCGAGTCTAGTCTTCTTTGGATTCACCATATTTGCCGTCGTGCCCATATTGGGACTCCTCGTGTGTTTCTATGCACCTTGGAGACGTGCAGGGTTCCACTGACATGGTCACACCTAGTATTCTTGCCTCAGACTGATCTTTGTTTCGTGCATTCCGATTCTAAGTCTGAGTTTAAGGTGACCCAAGCAAGCGGGATCGCCTCTAGTTCGTGGGCTCGGGGCCGTGGGTCCAGTTCATGATCCGGGGCTGCCTCTAGTTCACAAGCTCGGAGTCGTGGATCTAGTTCACAATCTGGGGCTGCTTCTAGCTCCTAAGCATCGAAGGAGGCGATGCCTAATATCCCCGAGGATGTAAGAAATCAAAACTCCACCTACTCTGTTGTTTCCTTCCTCGAGCATGATTTTGATTTCACTGATCTGAATTTCATCTTTGGTAGGAATCTGACAACTTCAGGGGTCGATTGTTGGATGAAAACCACATCTGCAACCGTAAAGATTTTGAGGTAACCTTTCCTTTTTCTGCACAAATTTACATGGAGTATCTAATTTCTGACCCTACTATTGCTTGTTCCTCAAGCTGGTGATACCGAGCAGGTGATGCAGTGTCTCTGGACACCAATGCTGGAACATTTCGAGCGTCTCCTCGGCTTCCTGAAGGAGTTTCTGCTACACCATACGCCGTTCGGGAGTCTCCTACAGTTCCGAGCGGTCCATGGTCATTACGAGTTTTTCCGGGTATTCACGGGGCGATAGCGACATGAGACTCACACTTTCCATCTTCCCTTCGACAAGATGACAATCTTGCTGGAGCACTAGGCACTCTTGATAGGCTTCTGCTTTGGGAAGGAACCCATTGTTGGAAAGGCCACCATGGGACTTGCCAAGGTTCCAAAGCTTTTGGGCCACGAGTGCCCCCCACTGACCTGGTCAGCACACTACCTTCGTTACAGTTGGAGAAGGGAGTGGAACTTGTTCTGGCTGGATCCCGCATCGGGTTTAAGGGAGGCAGAGTTTGTTCTTCGCCACTTCCTAATGGAGCTGATGGCCCTGATCTTTTGTGACACCTCCGGGTACTGTGTCTCGATGGGCTGGCTGATATATCTCGCTGACCTAGATCACTTGGATCGATATGACTGGGACGGCGCCAGTTATACCTACATGCTCTGCGGCCTAGATAGTGTCGTAAAGAGCAATCAGCGATCCCACGTGGGGTTCTACCCACTACTGACGGTAAGTTTCTGCATAACCTTCTTCTGTTTAAGCAATATGATTATGTTCTAACTTTGACTTGCTTTCCTGTGTTCACAGTATTGGTGGATGGAGCATTGTATGCGGGGCCATTACTTCTTCCGCCTCTGCCCCAAACTTCTTCCACTTCCCCAGCAGTGGAGTGAGTTGGACCACCATACTGTAGAGGGGTGTACGGTTACGAGTCGTACCATTATCTGCTGGACTTGCTATCAATACATGATATGAGTTTGTAAACACTATGCCTATTTACTGCTTTCTTTGTTTTCTATTGACTTGTTGGACTGACTTGTGCTCTGTTCAGCCCTGTATAGGTCGAGCTGAGGCCATTTGAGCGGTACGCTAGGGTAGACTAGGAGCCTCTGAACTCTGCCTTGACTTACCACCGGAAGAAGATGAATTTTTTCTACTTCAAGAAGTCCACCTTCTATCTACCTGGCCAGGTTCATCATCAATTCACCCCAGAGTTCGGCATCCCGCTTCCGCCTCCTGCCGAGATGGTGCCTCGGGCCACTACATGCGTACGGGCTCGCTCTATCGCAACCAAGATCATGGTCGACCAGAGCCGGTACATCCTCCATCGTGCCAACTATGATGAGTACCAGGAGTGGTACGAGTATGCGTGCAAGCCATATCTCTTCGAGGAGGACCCCCACGAGCAACAGCAGGATATGTGGTTCTCGGAGAACTAGGCTGAGGTAAAGTTTATTTTCTTAGTAGCATAACTTGACTCCATGATTTTGGTTGTTCTGACACAGTTGTTTGCTTTTGTTGCAACGGTTCGAGGGCAGGTTGAGTGATTTCTATGCTCGGATGAGACGAGCCAAGGTATTGTATTTCACCTTTGCTGTCTTTTGATTTTTGATTGCACATGCCTGATCATACTGATAACATTATCCTCATTTGTAACAAGCCTAGCGGGAAGCTCACGGGGAGGTAAGTGTTTTCCAAGTTATATGTCTATTACCTTCTTTTTTCTGTGATCATTCAGAACTGACCTTCTTATTTCAGGGATATCAACTTGAGGACATTATCCTCAGGAATAGCGGTGATGAGGCCGACCCTGACCTCAAGGAGGATACTTTTGCCATTAGGGACTTGACGGACGCTTCTACTTCTGGCCCTTCCCGTGCCCGTGCAGCTTCAGCTACGACTACTCGACGACTCAGGCGCAAGGGCGAGCATCGCACCGCTCATGCCTCCCAGGGGTGGGACCCAAATGAGAGCGAGGACAAAACCTGGGATTAGTTTTTTCACATTCTGAATTTTTATCTCTGCAAGTGTTGTAATTTAACATCGTTAACTGTAACCCTTTTTTGTAACCTTGAACAATCCTTTTTAATTATCTGCTTTTGGATGAATGTCTTTGTGCTGCCTGCATTGTTGTGTGTCTTGAAATGTGTTGGTTTGTGCTTGTAGCTGAGCTTTAGGTTCTTTGCGCCAGTTGAGCGAGCTGTGAATAGTAGTGGTTCGGTTGATGAGCCCTGTGCCGTATGCACATGTGACATGCGCGTCTTCTAAGCTCATCTCAGATGAAGGTGTAGCTACTGGAAATCCCTGATGAATACACACAGGTGGCACGCACTTCCACTCAGTGCCTCTGTTACAGGGCCCAAATTCCCTGCTTAATACGCACATGTCATCCGCACCACCACGACGTGCATGGCCTCTGACATAGTCATGGATCGCCAGTCTGTAGCTACCCCACAGGCCTTCTTCTACCTTTAAAACAAGGGCATTTGCTGGACAAGGAGCACCCATTCGCTTCAATCCTCCTGGTCCTTCTCCCTCCAGCTGACGTCCGCTCCACCGCTCTTCCATCGGCGGCTCCAGCATTGCTCCGTCAAGCTTCCCTCCTCTGTTGCTAGTGTTCTCCTCTTGGCTGCATGGTGAGACATCCATGGCAATGAGGGTAGGGTTGCAGATCATGGGCTCTTGACATGGTGCTCTTGTGGATTTTTCAAGGTTTCTCGACAATGGTCACTCCGCCCCACTACTCGGACATATTGAGGTGCTAGATTGACATGCTTTCTGACAATGACCGTGAGAAGCTACGGTGCTGGGGGGATCTCTAGGCGACTCCTGCAGATCGAGGATGTAGAGGTGAGCCAATACCTTTTGTGCGCCATGGCCAGATTCTAGAAACCAACCCATCATGTGTTCCGGTTTGGCCGAGAGGAGTTGACCATCACATTAGACGAAACCAAGTGGATTTGTAGCCTGTCGAGACTGTTGGGACCTCTGGTCTTCATGTGTCGGGACAGGTATGCATCCGTCCTTTCCCAGCTAACTGGTTTAAATACTGCAGAATGTGAGAGGAGTTTAATCTATGTAGATGGCTCTGAGCCCTTGCTCCGCTTGGATTTCTTTGATGAAGTGATCATGAGGCGCTCCGTACTAGGCGATGATCTATGGTTGTGCGGCTTCGTCCTTCGTTTCCTTGGGGAGCTCATATTCAGTCATGGCTGGATGATAGTAGCGATCGAGGTGGCTGAGATCGCTTTGGCGGTGGTGAACAAACCGATTGATCTAGCTCTCATAATCCTAGCGAAGACTTATCGGGGCCTGGATCGTGCCCTTCACCAGTGTCACCATTTCTACGGCTGTGGATCATTGGTGCAGGTAATTTTTGAATTCTGCTGAGTATTGGCACATCTATGTTTGCTGACTCAATGGTTTTTGACAGGTGTGATTGGCATCTCACATGGGAGTCGAGGTCCTACGTCCCCAGAGGCCGGCGTTTGAAGCTTTTCACCAAAGTGGGCATGCCCAGACCATTTCTGGTGTACGGGAGTTTTACGAGAAGCTAGAGGGACTATCTAGAGATCAGATAACTTGGCGGATCGTCCCATCAATCACGGAACCTTTCACAGTGTTCTTCAATGGCACTGACGTGAGGGTGGTCGTCTTTCCTAGCCTGATTGGAGGAGTTGAGTATCACCCTGTTCGCATCCTGTGCCAGTTTGGTTTCCGCTAGGATGGCTTTGAACAATCTCCAATGCCTACCATCTTCCGGCTATATCCTCAGAACTCCACTACCATGACTACTAAACTGGCTCGTCTACTACGGACTGGCGTTAGCTCTAGTGATCTAACTCTAGTGAGAGGCACGGGCTATTCTGAGGCATATAGGGCACACACACAGGTGGATTGGCCAATCAGTGAAATGGCCCCGAGCGCTCCTCTGTTTCAAAATGCTAGTAGCTCAAAGAGGCCTCGAATTGGAGGAAATAGCTGATCCGAACACATGTAATGTACTTCTATGATTCCTTTCAATGATTGTACCTTGGATCTTAAATTTCAATGAGGAATATATGCTCTTTCATTGCGTGCTCCTTTATCTCCTTCTGTGACTAGCTTCTTTGAGCGACTCCGGCATAGTATCAGGACCGGCCAAATCACCTACCCTTTTGAAGGCGTAGATTGGATGCATTATCGCGACTTGCTAGGCCTGGCCTCTAGACCAGGTATGCGAGAGGTACTTCTGCTGCAAGTTGGCCACTTGTGTCCCTGGTAGAAACGCGCATGCCCTACGCACAGTTACCACGCGGCTCCGAGATGTGGGGATCATTGTTAAAGTTCCCTGGTCTTTGGAGTCCCAATCTGGAGCGCTTCTGGGCTCGATGATCTGCCTCTATCCATTCCCTCTACTGGCTTTTTGCAAGGTCACTAACTTGCGTCGATCTCTTGGCCTGAAATCCCCGATCGAACGTCCATTTGCCAAAACGCAACTGGCATGCCCCTGACTATGGATGCTTCATCTTGTGGGGCCTGAGTAGAGGCTGCCAGTGTGTCCCTAGCTAAGATGTGGCTAGTTGGAGGTGGCCACGAGGGTAGCTAACTTGTCCTTGGCTACAGATGCTCTGCTGAAGTCAACCATGTGGACAACTGACATACCCCTGATTGGAGGTGAACCATGTGGGTAGCTGACATGCCCCTGGTACAGATGTTCTATTGAAGTCAACCATGTGGGCAGCTGACATGCCCCTGGATGGAGGTGTGCTGCCAATGCCAACAAAGAGGCAGCTGACATGCCCCTGGTTAGCAACTAGGCAAAGTCCTATCCCGTGGTAGCGGTGATGGGGGAAGTAATGCTGATGTAGATGCATGGATTGTGCTTACTTAGTTATGCTAGGCCCTCAGCATTAAGAAAGCTTTGGCACCCACCAGAACGGGAATGGGGAGTCTTGCTACCCGACGAACTCTATCTAGATCCTTAGCTGGTGGGTGGCACTCTGGGTAGCGGGGCGGTTGTGTTAGGATAGCAAATACTTGGGTGATGGATAGTTGAGTGATAAGTGTTTAAATGGTGACAAGGCTAAGACTCCACATCAAACTCTCCGGGTCCCACACCTGTTCTTTTATATTATCAGCTTTTCTTTTACTCCCTCATAAGTGAGTGGGTTCACTTTACTCCTATCAGGGGTAATGGACACCAAGATGGGAGGCTTTTGCTAAGAAGGGGGCTAGTCCTTCAATGGCGTGGGTGGCTCAGGCGCATGCTTCGACTCCTCCCTGTGGTACAGTAGGGGTAGAGTTGGTCCACACACCTCTCTCTAAGACTGGCTTTTGTCTTCGACTTTTGTGTTCTTGTTTCTTTTGTGCCCTCTAAGTACCATGATTTTTCTTGCTCACTCTCGCTCACACCCTAGCATTTTATCTCTCTCTTGGAGGTGTGGTTCCTTAGAGAGTTTGAAAGCTTCGTCCTGCTCTCGATGGGAGGTGGCTTCCTTACTTGCTAGATGACTCAAACAGAACTCTTAGGGAGGTGAGAACCTTTTCCCAATGTAGGCTAAGCTTTTCCAATTTCATCATCGGGCTAGAATGCAGATCATGTATGTGTATGCATGCTTATACAAGAAACAAAGTATGGATGCTGAGTGCATATGCTATATGAATGTAGGGATGTAATGAAACAGAATGAACAAATGCCGGGATGCGGATTACAACTGCAGAATGCAATGATGCAGGGTGCTCGGATGTAGGGAAGAGGACTTTGCCAAGCGTGCTAGGACCCAGTTACTGGTAATATTTCTTGAGGTAGCATATGTTGACCGGCTCAGACTGCTCAAGGTGATCCATATCCTCCTGGATTACAACTCCTCTTGAGAAAACCCGCTTTACGATAAAGGGACCTCACCAATTAGGTAGGAACTTTCCACAGGCATCGAGTAAATGAATTGCCCTCAGCACTAAATCTCCCGACACTAGGCTTCTAGGTCAGACTTTCTTTTGAAAGGACCTGGCCATGCACTTCTGGTAGCACTGAACATGATGCAAGGCCTGCAATCTACGCTCGTCAATTAGGTTCAGCTATACGCACCGGTCTTCAACCCATCCTGCCTCCTCCAGCTCTGCCTCCCTCAAGATTCTAAGTGACGGAATCTCTACTTCAATGGGGGGAACAACCTCCATGTCGTAGAGCAGCGAGTATGGGGTTGCCCCTGTAGAAGTCCGAATAGATGTCCTATAGGCCCATAATGCATAGGGGAGCTAGTCATGCCAATCTCGATGAGTCTCTACCATCTTCTTCAAGATCTTCTTGAGGTTCTTGTTGGCGGACTCCACAGCACCGTTCATCTGTGGGGGATACGGGGAGGATCTGTGATGCATGATGTGTAGTGGTGGCAATAGGTCGGGTCTAGGTCGGGTCTACCTATACCTAGACCCATCTTATTTCATGGGTCCGGGTCCGGGTCTTGGTCTGGGTTCAAAAATCAAGACTCAGACCTAGACCCAGACCCATAAAGATAATGGGTCTAGGTCTGGGTCTTGGGTCTAATGGGTCCTCCAACCTATTTTCATTTCTTTAAAGAAAGTAGATTTTTTATTAAACTGAAAACATTGTAAATAAATGTGCTAAACAATTCTCTGTCAATACACATATATCATGAATAAAATGCAACCATAAATAAATATATAACATGAATAATATCATGAACCATTGATAATTAAACAACATAAAAATAAATATATCTAACTTCAACAAACCAACTTTGTTAATATCCATACAACAATTCTATGTCAATGTGCATACACCACATAAATTATAGACTTTAGAGAGAATGAGATTTAAGAGTAGAATAATATATATTATATATATAGTGTAAATATTATACATTAATCCTTATATTTAACTTATATATATTATATACAAATTGGGTCCATGGGTCCATGGGTCTGGGTATTTTTAGACCCAGACCCGACCCAATAAATGAACGGGTCTAGCGGGTCTAGGTCCATGGGTCTCATTTTCAGGACACAGACCCATACTTTATGGGTCCAGACCCACGGATCTTAGGTCCAGACCCGACCCATTCCCAGCCCTACTGATATGGAGGCTCTGAAGAAATCCTCTACCCTCCTGGCTATGAAGTTCTTCCCATTATCGGAGATAAGGGCGTGAGAAACCCTTTACCGGGCTATAATGTTGTTCCTGATAAACTTTTCTATAGCCACGGTGGTGACTGCCTTATAGGAGGCCATTTCTACCCATTTGGTAAAGTAGTCGATTGCTAGTAATATGAAGTGGTATCCATTGGAGGCTGCGGGATGAATGGCTCTGATGATGTCAATCCCCCACGTTAAGAAGGGCCAAGGTGCAAACATATTACGTAACTAATGAGGGGGAGTGTGGATCAGATTTCTATAGATCTGGTAGTTGTGGCACCTTCGAACAAACTGACAGCAATCTGCTTCCATGGTCGACCAGTAGTAGCCTTGTAACATGATCTTCTTGGCCAACAAGATCCCATTCATGTGTGGACTGCATACTCCGACATGAATCTGCAGCATCTGGGTATCAGCCTCCTGTTTGTCTACACACCTCAACAATATCTGCTTGTAGGATCTTCTATATAAACAGCCACCTCCAAGCACATACTTTGATGCAAGCCGCTGCATGGTATTCCTATTAGTAGCGAGGGTATCAGGCGGGAGGCTTCCAGTCTACAAGAAAACCTTGATGTCGTGGTACCAAGGAAGCTCTTCGAGTGGATCAACTTCTTCAATGTTCATGCAATATACAGGGTGGTCACTCAAGTCACCGATACATCCACCACGTGGTCGTCCAGTATGGAAAGCCACGATGCCAGAGTCGCCAGTGCGTCTGCATATGCGTTCCTAGCTTTATTCATGAAGGAGAAGGAAACGTCCTCGAATTCTACTATAAGCTTCAAAAGATATGAGTGATATGGCACCAGCTTTGGATCTTTCGTCTTCCAACTCTCGTTCACCTAGGATATGATCAACAATGCGTCACCGTGGACCTGTAGCTTTTGTACACCGTGCTCCAAGGCAGCCTGTAGGTCAAGGATGCATGCTTCATATTCCGCCTCATTATTGGTGCTTCATAATGACAGTTTTTTAGAAAACGAGATGAGATGCCCTTGTGGCATTGCTAACACTGCCTTGATGCCCTGCCCTTTCTTGTTAACTGCCCCGTCAAAGTAGAGGCGCCACTGCTTTTGGTCTTCCAACTCCTCAAGTCCTGAATCATCCATGGAGAACAATACGTCTTCGTCAAGAAACTAGGTCTGCAAGGGTTGATACTCTGGCAAATGTAAGTCAGCTAGGTGATCTGCTACGGCTTGTCCTTTCACTGATTTTTTACGTCACGAAGGTGATGTCATATTGGGATAACAAAACCTGCCACTTAACACATCTACCTACCAACGTAGGCTCCTGGAACAGGTACTTCATTGGATTATGCCGACACAACGATAAGATTGGATACGCCATGATGTAGTGTCACAAGCGTTGGGTGGCCCAGACAAGGGATAAGCAAACTTTCTCAATGGTGGTATACCTGGCTTCACAATCATTGAACTTCTTGCTCAAGTAGCATACTGCCCTTTCTTTGCAGCCTGTCTCATCGTGCTGACCCAGTACGGCACCCATGGAGTGTTGTGTAACTGATAAATAGAGAAGTGGCCGCCCCGACGTTGGGGGAACTAGGATTGGCGGCCTGGCTAGCAAAGTCTTGATCTTGTCGAAGGCGGCCTGGCATTCCACACTCCAAGTAATCTGGACATTCTTCCTCAAGAGCTTAATGATTGGCTCACATATGGGGGTGAGCTGGGCAATGAAACGACTGATGTACTGTAGACGCCCCAGCAAACCTCGGACCTCTTTCTCCGTGGTCGGAGGGGGCATGTCGACGATGGCTCTAGCCTTGTTAGGGTCGACCTCAATCCCCCTCTGGCTGACCATATATCCCAAGAGCTTTCTAGATGTCACGCCAAACACACATTTGCTGGGATTCAGCCGGAGCTTATACTTCCACAGGCGGTCAAAAAACTTTCTCAAGCAGGCAAGATGGTCCTCGGACTCATTAGACTTGGCAATCATGTTGTCTACATACACCTCGACGTCCTAGTGAATGAGGTCGTGGAAGAGTGCTGTCATTGCCCTCTTATACGTAGCGTCGGCATTCTTGAGTCCGTACGACATCACTCTATAGCAGAAGACCCCCAAAGGAGTGATGAATGATGTCTTCTCCATATCCTCTTTTGCCATTCTGATCTAATTGCAGCCTGAAAAGCCATCCATGAATGATAACATTTTGTGTTGTGCGGAGTTGTCCACCAGTACATCAATGTGAGGTAGCGGGAAACCATCTTTCGGGCTCGCTTTGTTGAGGTCTCTATAGTCAATGCACATGCAACTCATCTGTCCTTTTTCGGCACTGGAACTACGTTGGTAGCCACTCTGGGTAAAGGATGACTTTAAGAAACTTGACTTGATGTTGCTTCATGATTTCTTCTTTCAGTTTGAGAAGCGACTGCAGGCGCCATCTTCTGAGTTTCTACTTGACTAGCTTGGCATCCAACTTCAATGGCAGGGTGTGCACTACTACCTCAACATCCAGTTCGACTATATCATCATAACTCCAGGCAAAGACATCATTATACTCCCTAAAAAATGTGATAAAATCTACCCTTGCCTGTGGAGACAATTTAGCGTTGATACAGACCTCCTTAACAGCGCCCGACGCGCCGATATTCACCACCTCTATGTCCTCCTCGACGTGCAAATTTGGACCTTCTGGATCATCATTGTGAGGGTGAAGTTCCGGCGCATCCTCTGGATCATTGACGCCCGTGTCGTCCTCCTCCTCGTATGCCATCAGCTCTGACAATACCTCCTACTGGAGCGTGGAGTCAATGATATCAAAGGAGAGGATCTGTTCTGACTCTTGCCCCTGTCTGTGCTTGAGGAGGGTCACACTGACTCTGGTATTCTTGTAGCTACACTGCGTGGGTTCCGATCCCACGCCCCTCTGCTCTGCTATGGTGCTGGCCTATTCTGCTCCCTCTACCATAGTAGTTCTAGTATTTTTAGGTTTTTGAATTTTTTCTGATTTTTTTGTGTTTGTGTACTATTTACAATAATCTTCCCCCGACGGTCGTGTTGTTGGTGACTGGTCTTTTTTTTTTTTTACCCTCGCCTATCTCAAGGCGAGGCTTGTGCTACAAATGCCACTTAGACCAACCTCCTAGCTGCTCGGAGATCATCTCCTCTGGTCTAGTCCTAACTGTCTTGCCCTCCTCCACAACCATGATTGCTGGAGGACCCCGATGGCTCTAGGGTGGGGCGAACTCTGGCTCTGATGCTACTGCTTTCTCTTTCCTACTTCTGTCTTCTAGGGCTGTCTTCTGCCAAGACTGCCAGTTGCTCCAGGAATTACACCTCTAGGTCATTCAGCACTGCGTCCATGTGAGGAAGGTTGGCACACCGGCCGGGTCTTAGGTGTTGGGCTTAGTTGGATGAGTGGAGTAAAGGGTGATTTGAGGTTTTGGGTTGGCTTGGGTTTATAGGTTTGGTTAGGGAATTAGGGTAGGTCTGGGTCAGCCATCTAGTTGCACTCTCTGTCGGGTCCACCTGCCAACATTGGCCAGAAACCAGGGTGTCTACAGCGTGTGAGAATTTATTGTGATTTATTGTGGCATTTATGGCATTGAATACGTTGTAGTTTGGTTTTTGGATTTTCTATGCACCTTAGCTTTGCAATTTTATTTCGGGAGCTATACTTAATAGATTCTGGTTTTGTCATGTGGATTTGCTGTAGACTCAAGGGTCTACAACATATATTTTGGGTGGAATTTTTTGTGGTCGTTTTGCAAGTTCCTCTTAGCTCCCACTTTGGGCGGGATTTTTAGGTCTCTAGTTCAGGGTTTGTCTAAATTCTGACAGAATGCCTAGGGCAGGGGCCGGATGCACGGTGCACGTGCGTAAGTTGGCTAGGGGATTTTTCTACCTCTCTGGTTCAAGGCTTTGTCTGAGTTCTGACAGAATACTTGGAGCATGGCCCGTATGCCCAGTGCACATGCACAGGTCTAGTAGGGATTATTTTGAGTATTTAGAACCCATGAAGATAATCATTAAAAAGGAATTAGGATTGACCTAAAATGAATTAACAAGAGTCCACCTCGGGTGTAGTAGAATAATAAACTATAGACCTTAGTCATTCTAAGCTCTCCCCTTTAATGGTGTAGATTGGACATTAGGATTTATAATCAACCCTAGGACCATATGATGGACCAGTTTGTATTTGATGCACTGAATGGAGTACTTAGTGGCATTGTTTCGGGTATTTGAGCCAATTTGGTTGTGCTCCCGAGGAACATGAGCCAGTAGGTATCTTACACTTCGGCCCCTGAGCATAGAGTTCTGGTTGTAGTTGCTCTGTTGTAATATCTTCTAGGTGAGCTTGACACTCAGAGGACGTTTTTGTCGATGTTTTTCTTGGGATGTGGTAGTGGGTTGAGCATGGTGCTCGTGAACCTAGACGCTCCCAAGGTGTTTTTGCCTAGGCCTAATAGGGGAGATGTTGAGGCTGTGTTTTGTTTTTGGTTTCTTAGCCTTTGGTTTTCGTACCACTACTGGGCACAATGTTTCTTGAGCTTTTGAAAGATATTTAATGGTTTTCAAAATGATTTTCCAAAAAGTTTTAGAAAAAGAAATGCATCAATTTGCAAATAGTTTTGTAAAGAGTTTTCTGGTGTTTTCTGCTTGTTGTGGTGGACCAATCTACCAAAGGATCGTGTTGTCTAGACCAAGGGGTGTAGGCCACATTCCTAGTTAGTTGAGCATGTCGCTTAGGTTGAGGTTGGAGACCAAGAGGCCAAGGTGTGTTCGTCAGATCCTTGAGATATGATACTTTTGGATTGGCATTCCAAGACCAAGGCTGAGGTTCGCGGGACGAGGGGCTAGCTGGGCAAAGAGGTATGGCACTCTGTTGTCCAAGGTGCCGAGGCCCAGGGTACTGTCTAGCCCTAATGTATCGTGACAATGGACCCAGGGGGGATGAAACCTTTGGGTGAGCTTAGGAGTGAGAAGCCTTGAGTAGCTCGGAGCACTATGTTGAGGGCACTATGAGGAGGCTTACCCTATAAGGGCTAGTGTGGGTGGGACACATACCCTGTAGTTGGTTGTGTCCTGAGAGACCAGGACCGCATTTCTAAGCAAGGTTGGCTTTGTTGAGGGTTCTCCAAGAGGAAGAATCACAAGACAGTGATCACTCCTGCATAGGGTGGCTTCACCGTGGCAGTGTAGACACAATTGGTCATGCTTTAGTGGACTGTAAGTGGTCAGTATTGTTTGCTTGACGCAGGACAATTCGACACAATGTTTATGCTTGTGTTTATATGGAATCCTGGTTCAGGAAATCAGGCTCTGGGTCGAGGGGTGGTCATGGTTTTGGCACTTATTGAAGCGCAGTGTTTTGGGAGCGGTGGCTCCATGTTTTGGGAGCGATGGCTCCGTTGTTTTGGGAGTGGTGGCTTTCTGGTTTGGGAGTAGAGGCTTCGTAGCTTGGTGTTGTGCTTGGGTCCAAAGGAGACCATGTTGCGCAAAGTAGAGACTCTGTAGTTGTGCTTTGGTGTGGTTTTTAGACTTGATTTAGCAAGAGTGGCCATCTTGAACATGCATAAAAGATTTTGAAAGAGCATGTACATGATTTTGAAAAGAAAAAGAAAAGAACGCTTTTAAAGACATGGTTTTGAGTGTTGTTGCCTATCAGGAGTGATGAGCTACCTGGGTTTGGTGTTGTGCCATCTAGGAGAGGTGCCTATGTTGGTTTACTTGTAGCATTGGTACACCTATTTCCGCGACGTGGTGTGTCAAGTTGTTAAGTGAGGGTGTGTGCTAGGTGACCGTTTGAGTGGTCACTTACGTGTGCTTTGTTTTGTGTGTTTTGTCAGGTGCAGGATAGTAGTTGGTGGTTACTAATGCATATAGGAGGAGTCACGCTGCCACACATCAGAGATTTAGGTGAGTGTTAGTTTAGTCTTATTTTTATTATTTAATGGATTTATTTACTGTTGAGAGTACTTAGCCTTAGCTGCATTATTAGTGTAATTGTTGGTTAATAATAAAGATAAAAATAATAAAATGGAAATTTGTAGCTAGATAAGGTGGTAGTTACTTGGGAGTCGTTACATGACGACCCCTACCTTGATGCACTTGTGCCGCCTACACAACTGAATATAAGAGATAATCTAAGAAGACATATCGTTAATCAACTATGGGCCAACAAATAAATGAGTTATTCTATTATTTTCTAGTTAGTTGATTAAAAAAACATGTCAATGAATATACTAATTACTAATATATAACAAATTCTTTGTTGTAGGCCTTTCAAAGAATTCAACCTCTTCTAAAATAAGCCAGACTGGTTCTTGTTGTTGATTGTATTAGTAGTAAAATTTAACAGATTCGTTCTTTTTGTTGATTGTGTTAGTTGTAAAGTTTCCCGTTTTTGCTAAATTATATGTTTTAGTCAAATTTTATGTGTTTTTATAACACGTTGTAACCATGCCGGCGACAGCCTCGTGCTTGGCGCGAAAGGCCAAATGCGTGGGGGTCGGCAAAGTCACAGAAAAATAATAAAAATAATAGTAAAAATGCAGGAGTCGCCACCTAGTCTATTTTAAAATGGAAGACGAGGAAAACTGCTTAAAAACATTCAAATCATACGATAAAACCAATGGAAAGGATCTACATGAACCAGAAATGGGCAAGGATCCCTGTTATGCACGAGGAAGGTATTAGGCACCCTTATGCACCCGAAAATCGGTCTTTTAATGGGTTTCTCATTTATTTGTATGGAATGTCGGCTTTTCAGCCTTTTCTGTACGCCCGAGGGCGATATGCCATGCAATGCTACATGCAAGTGGTGCCTTATGTGAAACAGGGGTGCATGGATTGTAGGGTGTGTCCTAATGCTCAGAAAGGTCACCCGTGCGGTGGGTCAAGCACCGATGCAAGGAGGTTGCACAGATATGATCAAAGATCTAAAATACCGAATGACTTTCATCCTTGCTTTACTATATGCAAAATATGAGCTATCCTGCATAAAAATGGCTGAAAATAGAGTGGAGTCATCCTAGTATATCCAGGAAGACACCCAGAGAAAACAAAAGGGCAAATCAAAACAGGAAACATGCTAAATGTCATGCCAAAAGCTATTACGTGCAACAGAACACAGGTAGGTGTGCCTGTGTGGTGCGCCAGACTGGTGCTCCAGTCTAGTGCGCCACTTATGTGCTCTACTGATGTGTGAAAGAAAAGTGTGCCAGAGAAAATCACAAATCAGACAATAAACCAGCCTAATGCCATGCAATATAAAATCCTGTAAATTTGCAGAAAACCCATCAGAACATGCATCATGAGTATCCATCAAAATCCAAGAATGAAAATACAATATGGGTCTTGTGCTCAAGGGCTATATGCCTCACACATGACCACACCACCCTTATGCTAGGTAAAAACAACAAGTTCCAGCCATGCTATCCAGATCTGGATCATGGACTGTTACATGAGAATCTCCTAAATAGGAGTTCATGGGGCAATCAGCTCACCAGATTACAATAGCAGGCTAAACATGCAAGTTGCAAAAGTCATACAAAACAGTGCTATCACATGCTGAAATCAAGCATACAAAGACATGACATATCAGAGAATACACATCATAAAAATCAAAGGCTGGAAAAGCATGCAAATCATGATGTAAAGATGATGATTTGCTCTCTGACCAAACTAGAGCACCAGGATGGTGCGCCAGAATGGTGCTCTGGTGAGGTGCGCCATCATGGTGCGCTCCAGTGTGGTGCACTCTAGAAAATTTGAATCAAACAGCAGTCTGATTTTAGATTCTGGTCTAGCTGCTAGAGATAAAATGTGATTAATCTTAACCAGATTGATTATTTAAATGGTAGAGAACTGAACCTTGATAATAAAAAAACAAACATAAAAGTCTTTTTATCATTTCTTAATCATGCAAGTTCATGGGTTAATGGGCTGAAGCTACTGCTTAATAGGTTTTAAGGAGTATGCAATGATTTAATTAGATTTACAATCACGTAAAGATAGTAAACATGCAAAGAGTATGTTTTCAGCTCAAATCACAGTTAGGATTTGCATAGAATCATGATTCAGTATACAAAACAGAGACTACATGATGCAGAATTTAACATCACACAGAAACCTTATAAACATACATGTAGGAGCCATCAACTTATCCTTAAAACAACACGAAAATGATCACTATCAGACCATACATCCAGTTCATTGTATGCTTTATTCAGTGCATTATGTAGAGCTTAAGTAAAGGGATGGGTAAGGATTTTACCTTGTCTGAAATGTTCCCTCCTTGATGGCTCAAGATAAGACTTCCTTGTTGCTTTCGATCAGCTGGGAGATGCTTTGAGATGCAAGAATATCCTCTGGAAACGAGAGTAGGTTGCTGAGAATAGGTGAGTGGCTTTTGCCAAGAGAGATGAGTTGCCAAGTGTTCCAAAAGGTTACTAATGGATGGCTTTTTATAGAGTTTCACAAAAGTAACTCCCATGGGATGCAAACAGCCTCGAAAACGAACAGCCTTGCGTAGATTCGCAAGGAATATCCGCTAGCGAGGGTTAAAAGCATAGAAAATGAAAAGCCAACAGCTAGCACCCTGAAAAGTGACTGTGCGCCACTGTGGTGCTCCAGCATGGTGCGCCACGATGGTGCTCTAGCTTGGTGCGCCACCTCGGTGCTCCTGCTAGATGCTCCAATCTAGTGCTCCACATTGGTGCTCTCCACTAGCTGCCTGAATTGCTAATTGGGCCACGAGTTTGCTATAGGCTTGTGGTCGGTTTGTGCAATGATCTCTGGCCAATGTTAACTATGGTTTAAAAGTGGTTAAGCTTCCCGCATCCAAACCAACATCTTCAGAATGTTTATCTATGAGCCACCTCAAATCGGGGTGTTTACAGATGCCCCTCCCTGAGCGAGGTCGAGGGACGGAGGGAACCGAGACCGATGCTCAAGGTTGACAAGATACCCCCATTTTGAGGCTACAGAGGAGTAATGTTTGCTGTAGGCACTAGGCCACTTATCCAGTGGATGCACCGAAAGTCATGACTTGTTGCCAAATGCAAATGCAAAATGCATGCGACTGCTAAGCTAAATGTTGGAAATGCGTGATGCCAATGCAAGATGCAAATGCAAGAGCTGATGCTTAAAATTAAAATGCGAAGCTGATGCTAACATAAGAATGGATGCTCGTAAGGCGATGCAATGCAGAGGCTAATGCTGAAGTGATATGGCAAAAGCAAAAGAATCCATGCCTGGATGGAACCATCGGTGGGAACATGATAAGTTGTCGGACTCACCAACCAGATTATTGAGGTTATCAACATGAGGAGGCGAGATATGACAAGCCAACCAAGCCTTGTCAACCCGACCGCCAGACCGCGTGACGGTTGTCAGCCGAGTAGTTGGGGATACCAGCCCAAAGAGAAGGGGCATGACCAAACGCATTGTTCGTCAAGCAAGAAAGGAGGCCCTGTCCGCACGGACTTAGGGCAAGCAAAGGGATTTCATGCCCGTGAAAACCCAAAAGAGAAAAGAAAAGGACCTTGACCGCCCGGTCAAAAGGTCAATAGTTGGATTTTGTGCCTGCGAAAATCCAAGGAAAAGGATAAGACCTTGATCGCCCGGTCAAAAGGTCAACAGTTGGATTTCGCGCCCATGGAAATCCAAGGAAAAGAATATGACCTTGACCGCTCGGTCAAAAGGTCAACAACTGGATTTCACGCCCGCGAAAATCCAAGGAAAAGGATATGACCTTGACCACCCGGTCAAAAGGTCAACAGCTGGATTTCACGCCCGCGAAGATCCAAGGAAAAGGATAAGGACCCTGATCGCCCGGTCAAAAGGTCAACAGCTGGATTTCGCGCCCGCGAAAATCCAAGGAAAAGGATATGACCTTGACCGCCTAGTCAAAAGGTCAACAGCTGGTTTTCGCGCCCACGAAAATCCAAGGAGAAGGATATGATCTTGACCACCCAATCAAAAGGTCAACAGCTGGATTTCGTGTCCACGAATATCCAAGGAAGAGGACATTGACCGTCCGGTCAAAAGGTCAAACAGCTGGATTTCGCACCCACGAAAATCCAAGGAACAGGATATGACCTTAACCACCAGGTCAAAAGGTCAACAGTTGGATTTCACGCCTGCGAAAATCCAAGGCAAGGATAAGACCTTGACTGCCTGGTCAAAAGGTCAACAGCTGGATTTCGCGTCCGTGAAAATCCAAGGAAAAGGATAAGACCTTGACTACCCGGTCAAAAGGTCGGCTCTGACCGCTCGGTCAAAAGCCAAGAAAAAGGATCTCGCGCCCGCGAAAATCCAAGAAGACGGGGTCGAAGGATCTCATCCGCCTTGAAGGAGAATCCGAAAAAACAAAAAGCGATAATCCCTAGATTGTCCCCCAGGAAGGAAACTGGCTGCAATTGCGCTCTAGAGGGTAGAATTGTAAATGTTCTTGCTGCTGGTGCTGTGGTACAGAAATTGGTGTTCTTGCTGAGATGCGTATGCAATATCCTCTGAAAGACCCTTATTGGAGTTCCGATCTCAATTGGCTTTGTTTGTGAGTTTCGCAAAAAGTTGGGGTGTATTTGCAATTTTCTGAAATTGGAAGGGCCTTATTGCAAATTAGCCTAATATGGCAAAGCTCCGATGGTTGTATTGCTATTGTGCAGCTGATATTTGAAATTCTGCTGAGTGCTTGCAAGTTTCTGCTCAAATGTGATTTGTCGCATCCTTTGTGGACTATTCTGCAAATTTCACGTTGTTAAGGGATTTTCTGCAAATTACTCCACTTGGTGAATTTTCACAGTCCTGGCTTTTCTTGAAAATTTATATTTTATTCTTGACATGCAACGTGCTATAAGGACTGAAATGCAATTCTCACAGTCATTATGCATTTGGAACCCCGGACATTAAACTATTTACAAGAGGGGCCCACTAAATAACTACCGTAACTGTCAAAGCATACCCTGTATTGTTTCTTGGGATTGCAACCGAGCTTATGCTACATGGCCCTTCTTCATTCCTTTGTATTTAATTCCTTGATTTCCTTTTCTTCCTTCAAAAGCAACTTACTTATTTATTTATTATTTTTCTCCTTCTTATTTTATTCTTCATTACTCGTGTCTCTTCTTCTTCCTCCTCCTTTCTTTTCTCCCAACAGACGAAACCCACTCCTTCTCCCTCTCTTCTCTTCATTTCCTTTCCCCAACGAAATCTCCCTCTCTCCCTCTCTTCCCCTCAAGGCCGTTAGCAAGTGCCCCTGGTGGTGCATCGGTGAGGTGCTCGAGGGTAGTGCGGCAGCTAGGCACGGCAGCTAAGTGCGACGGAGGCTTTGCTTTGTGGCGGCGATGGACCGGACTCTCCGAGATTGGTTGGAGAGGGGCTCGCCGGTGCAGGTATCTCCTCTTCCCCTTGATCTCCCATTTCGTGTGCTTGTCTGCCCTCTTTTTTTTTGTGCTTTGCTTGCATCCTCCTTTGGACGGTCGGCGGCGAGGTGGGTTCCGACGGGGTTGTGGGTTGGCCATGGAGGTGGATTAGTGGCATGGTGGCTTGGCGGTGGGGGTGACTCTAGTGGGTTTATGGGCTGGCCGTGGAGGTGGAGTGGTTGGCGGTTCAAGTCGTCGACGGTGGAGGGTGGCTGTGAGGGTATTGGGCTGCGGGGTGGTGGCGTGTGGGAGGTCTGTGGTGGTGGAGCGGGATTTTGGGGCCGTGAAGTGGAGGTGGGTTGGCCGTGATGATCGGCAGTTGGGCTAGCCGTGATGGTCGGAGGGTTTTAGTGGCGGTGAGAGTTTTTGGTGGGTTGGCCAACGGTGGTGGCGTGGTGGTTTGAGGTGGTGCAAGGCGGTGGAGCAGGCCAACGGTTGGGTGGTTCCAGGGTGAAATACACCAAATAAAATTTATCTAGCAAAAATAATCCATTAGTTTACCGTAGACGTAATGCCATTTCTTGAATTTCAATGCCATAATCCTTCCACGATCAAAGCACCCCTTCCTCATCATTGATATGTAATCATTTAATTTATCAAATTATGCCTGAATAGCAAATGGTGGAAAAAGTACATAACAGAATTCTGAATGCCCCTACTCTTCACGTAACAACAATGGGGATGTCTCTCGCTATAACTCTAATAGCGGTAGTGCTCAATGCCAGCAATGGCGATAACTCCCATATTTCACATAATTGGATGCTTTTCCTGAGTATTAGCCTTCTTTTCGCAATATTAAATTGAGTCAGTATGCCTGCTTTATTCAAATTTCTGCAAACATGTGACATTGCGCTTTTACTTGAAATGTTGTATCTTTTCTATTCTACCAATGAATGTAATGCCACGTTGCAAGACTTGGGCCCTATTATGCTTAAATATTCCGTATTTACCATGCTTGCTGCTGTTGTTTAACTCTTAGTTTGGCCTTTGCCTTTCTACAGGATGACCTAATTCCCGAGGAGGGAACCCCACAGCCTTCCCAGGACACATCTTCTAGTTCTCGTCCCCGACGGCGAGGTAGTTCCTCGAGGTCGTGGGCTTCTAGTAGTTTGACTCCTGCTATCCCGATCGAGGTACGTCGGATTGGAAAAAATTGCATACATGATACAAGTCTGTTGTTTCATTAACAAATGTATTTTCAGGAGTCTAGCAACTTTGCGGGGCAGCTGCTTAGCGACGATCACATTTGCGAGAGCCCAAACTTTGCGGTAATTATCTTGCCTTAGCATGCCTTGATTATGATAATTTGCTTTCTGACTTTGTATTTATTCTGTTCTTGCCATTTTAGGCCGGCGATGCTAACCAGGTAATGCGGTGTCACTGGGCCCCCATGCTCGATCACTTCCGTCGTCTTCCGGAGTTCTTGCAAGATTTTCTACTTCATCGATCCCCGTTTGGCGACTTACTTGGCATACCAATTATTCACGGCCATTATAACTTTTTCCGAGCTCTGGTGGAGAGGTGGAGATTCGAGACACATACCTTCCATTCCCATTCAGAGAGTTGACTATTCTGCCCGATCAGTGGGCCCTACTGACGGATCTCCCCTTCGGTGACGAGTCGATCATAGGCGAGACCACCCACGGAATGCACCAGGCCCCTGCGTAATTAGATCGTGTTCCTCCTAAACCACCTAGGGGGGAAACACATGATTACAGTGGGGTGGCTGAGAGAGTGGACCAGTTCTGGCCCAACCTTGAGCTGGATAGCGACGAGGTAGATTTTGTGCTGAGGCATTTTTTGTTGGACCTGTTGGCGATGGTCTTCTGCGATTCTTCTACCTACTGCATCCATGCAGATTGGTTAGCATATCTAACCAACTTGGAGTACTTGGACCACTACGACTGGCCTGGTGCTAGCTACACCTGGTTGATTTGCAGCCTCGACAATGTAGCCAAGCTGGACCGTCGGTCTTATGTGGGACTGTATCCCCTGCTTACTGTAAGTATTTACTTTCTTTTTTTTCTTTTTTGCAAAACAATTCCCTTTTGATGATATCTGATTAACTGTCTCTTTGCTTGCTATTGCTAGTACTGGATTATGGAGCACATTACACGGGGACACAGTTTTGACCGCCTCCGTGATGAACTTCTTCCCCTCCCCCGCCAGTGGGTCAAGCTTGACCACTGAGCTGCTGCGGAGATCTACAGCTACGAGTCCTACCGATATCTGCTAGATTTGGTAGAGCTCGATGATGTAAGTTTTTATGCTATGGACTTTATTTTCTACATGTCTATATTGCCTGTATTACTCGTATTTGTTTATTCCTGCAAACAGGTTCACTTGCGCCCATTCTCTAGGTATGACGGCTTCAACTGGGCACCTCTGAACTCTGGTCGGGTTCTGAGGGATAAGCAAGTGAAATTCTACTGTATGAAAAAGTCGGCTTATTTCCTTTCGGGGCGCGTGAGGCACCAGTTTTTGAATGAGTTCTGCATTCCTGCCCTTCCTCCTTCTGACATGGACCTTCTGGTCTCGTCCCATGCTACGGCTAGGAGTCGACATGCTACTGATGTGGCTTCTCAGGACAGATACGTTTTCGAGAAGTCAACTACACAGACTATCTGACTTGGTACAGGCGGGTCGGGAAGCCCTATCTCTTTGAGGAGGCCGTGCGTGACAGCCAACGTGGAAAGTGGTACGCTTCCGACTGGGCCAAGGTAAATTGTTGTAATTTCTGCTTGAAAATTTCTTTTCATACAAAAAGGATAAATCTGACATTTGTTTTACTTTACAAGGCTTCGAGGAGCAATTTGCCTCTTTTTACGAGGATATCCGACGAAAAAGGGTATGCCTTTCTTTTTATAAATTACCTTACTTTCATTACAAACTCGCCTGATACTTTTGCAAATTTACACAGGAACTGCGCTGGTGCAACATCATCCAGGTACTTCTTCCCCCTCTTTTTTTTTTATTTTTGCTACTTCCTTCTACTTTATACTGGCCACTGATACAAATCTGACATTCCTTTTGATAGCAAGATTATCCAGCCCATGAAGTGAACGCGGAGAGTTTACCATGGAAGCATCCTAGGAGGACCGCTCTGACACAAAGGTTTCATGGAGGGTTCAAAGTTCTTCTGCCCGCTCCTAGGCTGCTGCTGCTGTTGCCGCCCAGTGGTCACGCCGGATCACTCGACAAGGAGCCCGACTTCTAGCAAAGAGCTTTCAAGAAATGTCGCCTGACGAGGAGGAGTCAGACGAGTAGCTGTCTTCTTTTCTTTTCTTTTGCCAATTTTGTACAAATGCTAATGTTATATCTTGAGCAATGTGACTTGAACTTTGAAAACTTCTTGAATGCAAATCTGATTTTGGAATGCAACCCTCTTCTTGGGTATTTGTTTGTGTGTGAAAGGTACATGTTCATGTAGGTTTCAAGAACTGGCGTCGATTTGGGTGAGCTTCAAATTTTAGGGGAGATCCTGCCCGAATTTTAGCAGATGGTGCGCCACCTAGGTGCGCCTAGTATGGGCGCCATCTTGGTGCTCCTCTCAAAATGGCCAGTTTGCCTTCCTTTTCTGCTGCGACCCTTTGTCTTTTCCCTATATAAATTCGCATTTCCAGCGAACTCCGTCGCCATCTATACTACAAAAACATTCACAAGTCTAGTCCCTTTTATTCTTCTTGGTGTCGGCTTTGCCTTCTTCCTCAACGTAATGGTATGTGATCCTTCTTCTTGAGATGAGTTTCTGCATGTGCATATGTTTCCTTGCTGATTTTTCTTGCTTATGTTCCCTCACATGTGAGAAAGAAGGCATCATACAAATTCTATGAAGGGATGTGTAGCTTCTCCTCCTATTTTGCAAAGATATTTTGTTTTTCTTTCATTCTTGGGCTTTATGCACATCTCTTAAGCTAAGGACCCATTACACTTTAGATTTGCAACAAAATAAATTATTCTCTGATGCATATTTTCATGTCTTGCCAACTTTCTTCTTGATTTACAATCTTTGTGTGTTTTGAGGTTAGGCTCTACCAGATTATTTTATTTGCCCCAAACTTGCGCAAAGTTATTTTTTGTTCATCCCCAAATGTGATTTTGCATCCCTCCTGCTATATCTAACCCAAGTCCATTTCCACAGGGCTACCCCATCATGGTGACACCAAAGTACTGCTCTGATGTTTTGCGAACCTAGATTGATGCATTGACTGTTGTAGATCGTGAGCAATTGCGGATTTGGGGCATATCTTCCACATTACTGAACATTGCTAAGGTGGAAGTGAATTGGCATTTGCTGTAGCTAGATTCTAAAAACCGGTTTTCCATGTATTTCACTTTGGGCAGACGGAACTAACTCTGACCTTGGAAGAAGTCAGACGGATATGCGGCCTGTCACCATACATGTCTCCGCCTGTCTTTATGTGCCGCAATAGCTATGCTTCGGTCCTGAGCCAACTGACCGGTTTGACTCAAAGTGCTTGCAAGAAAAGCCTTATTTGCAAGGATGGATCGGCTACCATGTTACGCTTGGACTATTTTGACAAGATTATCAGCATTCGTTCATCCTTGGGTAGCTTGTGGCTCCATGGCTTCGTGGTACACTTCCTTGGTGAGCTCATTTTTAGCCACGACTGGATGATTGTTGCTATTGAGGTGGCAGAAATAACATTGGCTATGATCACTCGCCAAATTGATCTTGCCCCTATTCTTCTGGCGGAGACTTACATTGGCTTGGATCGGGCACTGAAACGTTCCAGGCATTTCTATGGTTGTGGTGCTCCAGTTCAGGTGAGTAAACAATTTTACTTCAATATCCTGCGGTGTTGATTTAACCATTTAATCATGCTCTGATTTCCTATGCCAGATCTGGTTTGCTGCTCACATGGGAGTGGAAGTCCTACGCCCCCAACATTCTGCATTTGAATCCTATAGTCGTACCAACCATTCACGGACCCTTCCAGGCGTTTATGAGTTGTGCAGTAGACTGCGGAATCTCACGAAGGACACTGTAGTTTGGCGCATTCTGTTCTCAGCCCCAAAGTCCTTTACTGTCTTCTTCAATGATAGGGATATGCGACTTGTTGTTCTTCTAGGGCTAGTGGGTGGTGTGGAATACCATCCCGTCCGTGTACTTCGCCAGTTCGGCTTTTGCCAGGATTCAATTGAGCCAAGTCCCATCCCTGATTGCTACAAGAGATATATTCCTGATTCTGATGTGACAACCTCAAAACTAGCCCGCATGACACGTGTCGGTATTCAATCCTCTAATCTTGCCATTACTGAGGGTTCAGACTGCACAGTAGAGTATGAAGCCGAAATATGAGAAACATGGCCCAAAAGCGAAATTCCTCCTAGTGGCACTTGCTTTACAGAGGCTGGCAACTCAAAAAGACCAAGAGTCGACTAAAATCATCTGGTCCATTATTGTCAAACGAGCAAATCTTGTATAACTGATGAGCTGTAATAAAATGAGAAATTTGCTTGCATATTGTGTCATCCTAACTTTTGTATTGCTTGCGCTTGCCCACACATTTCTTATAGCACTGTCCCATTGATTGACTTAGAATGGTAGCGGGCGTGCCCCTAGTCAAGGACCTCAACCGAAAGAGCGATTAACATGTCCCTGGTCAGAACTCCCTTTTGCCAATATTGCAACTCAGAAAGGCAGCTGGCATGCCCTTGGTCGGAATATGGACAAATGCCTTGCAAAATGATGCAAAAATACATGATTTATAAAACTAAATGCACAATGTAGAGGTTTATAGACATTGGTGCCCTCAGCGCTAGGAAAGCCTATATTGTCTACTATAAGAAGTGAAAATGTCCTCAACACACGTGACACTAACCTAAACACTTAGGTTTATTTGTAGCTCTCCTTTAGATATCACGGACTCTGTGCCAACTTCCTAGGGCCCTACACCTACTCTTTTAATAATTCACATTTCTTTTACTCCCTCAAAGGCATATTGGCTGACCCTACCCCTACTTGGAGGTAATAAACACCTAAGCTGAGGGGATGGCTGCTTTCTTTTTCTGGCTAAAGGGGTGGCTAGTCCCTTTTTAAATGTAGGCTTTGTTGGTGTATGCTTCAACTCCTCTCCAAGTTATATGATAAGAATAGAGTCGTCCTATATGCCTCTCTTGTTGGAGCTGACTTCTCTCTACAACTTCTGTCTTCTTATTTCTTTTATGCTCCGAAAACCATATTTTTCTTTATTGCTTACCCTCACTCACGACCTATCATTCTTTCTCCCTCAGGAGGTGTAGGCCCCTTGGGAATATGTACATTTCGTCCATGTTCTGTGAATAATCACTCCCTCACCCCCTAAGTCATGTGGGTAGTAGCACGTGAGGAGGATCAAAATTCTTCCTAATCAGGCTAGCCTTCCAAATTTCCTCATCGGACAATGATGATGCTTAATTATGATGCATATAGAAGGAAAGTACAGTGCATAGAATATGATTTATGTTATGTTGGGATGCAATAGCCTAAAATACTAACATGCGAATGTGAAAGAATATAGAGATGTAGGGTTCACAGTGCAAGGCTCGAGATTGATTGGGGATCATTGATAATACTTTTTCAGACAGGAAGCGTTGATAGGCTCTAATTGTGCCCCACGATCCATGTCTTCGAGAATGATTTCACCTCCTAACAAGACCTCTTTTACTATGAATGGTCCACGCCAATTGGGCCTGAATTTTCCTCGGGCATCGGGCAAATGAATGGCACGCAAATTCAAATCGCCTAGCTTAAGACTTCTGGGCCGGACCTTCTTCTGATATGCTCGAGCCACTCGCTTCTGGTAGCATTGGGCATGGTGTCAGGCTTGCAATCTGCGTTCATTAATCAAGTCCAACTGAACACAGCGATCTTGAATCCATTCTGCCTTATCTAATTCTGCTTCCTTCAAGATTCTTAATGACGGAATTTCTACTTCAAAAGGAAGGATCGCTTCCATACCATATACCAGAAAATACGGTGTTGCCCCTGTTGATGTCCGAACCGAGGTCCTGTAAGCCCATAATGCATAAGGAAGCTTCTCATGCCATTCTTTGTGGGTCTCAGCCATCTTTTTCAAGATCTTTATTAGATTTTTATTGGTTGACTCCACTGCTTCATTCATTTGTGGTCGAAAAGGAGAGGATCTATGATGCCTAATCTTGTAATTCTGAAGATACTCCTCAACTCTCCTTGCTATGAAATTAGTCCCATTATCTGATATGATGGCATGTAGAACCCCATATCTGGCGACAATATTATTCTTGATAAATTTTTCTGTGATTGCTGCTGTTACTGTCTTATATGATGCCGCCTCGACCCACTTTGTAAAATAATCAATGACCACAAGAATGTAACGATGTCCATTGGATGCAGCTAGATGAATGGCCCCGATAACATCAATTCCCCAAGTGGGAAAAGGCCAAGGTGATGACATGCTATGTAACTGTTGTGGGGGAGCATGTATAAAAATGCCATGTATTTGACAGTTGTGGCATCTTCTCACAAATTGGCAGCAATCTGTTTCCATGGTGGACTAGAAATATCCCTGCAGCATAATCTTCTTGGCTAAGAGAATTCCATTCATATGTGGACCGCAGGTGCCTGTGTGAACCTTTAACATTACCATATCTGCCTCTTTCTTGTCCACGCACCTAAGAAGCATTTGATTATAAGATCTTTTGTATAGCTGCCCTGCCCCGAGCACATATTTGGAGGCCAACCATATCAAGGTCTTCTTATCTGTTACGGAAATGCCAGAAGGGAAACTACCAGACTCCAAGAAAATTTTGATATCATTATACCATTGATGGTGCTTCCTGAATATGCATACAATGTGTTGGCTGCTCTACACAAGTGACCAAGATATCCATATCCTGTGCCTCTAAGAGAGATAACCATGATGCCAGGGTAGCTAAAGCGTCTGCGTACGCATTCTTGGCTCGACTCATGAAGGAAAACTTGACATTATCGAACTCATCAATCAACTTCAGCAAATGCTCATGATATAACACAAGTTTTTGGTCCTTTGTTTTCCAATCACCATTAATTTGTGAAATGACCAACATTGCGTCTCCATATACTTGGAGTTCTCGAACACCCTGGTCTTTTGCCACATGTAATCCTAGAATGCATACCTCGTATTCAGCTTCGTTATTGGTGCATTCAAATGTTAGTTTCCTCGCAAAGGGGATTAGCTATCCTTGCGGCGTTGCCAGAACTGCACCAATGCCTCTTCCTCTTTTATTGACTACACTGTCAAAATACAAACACCTTTGATGCTTGTCTTGAGGAATTTCTGATTCTTCATCGCCCATGGCAAATAAGATATCTTCGTCTGGGAAATGTGTCTGTAGTAGCTGATATTCTGGCAAGGGTAGGTCGGCCAAATGATCTGCCATCACTTGTCCTTTCATGGACTTCTGTGTGACAAACGTGATATCATATTGTGACAGCATCACTTGCCATTTCACACATCTGCCCACCAAAGCTGGCTTCTCAAATAAATACTTGATAGGATCATGCCGACATAATAGCAAGACTGGGTATGCCATCATATAATGCCTGAGACGCTGAGCGGCCCACACCAAAGATAAGTAGACTTTCTCTATGGGGTTGTATTTGACCTCACAGTCGTTAAACTTCTTACTGACGTAGTAAATAGCCCTCTCTTTACGCCCTGATACATCGTGTTGTCCCAGGACTACGCCCATAGAATACTGTGTTGTTGAGAGATATAACAGCAGAGGTCGTCCTGGCGTGGGAGGAACTAACACTGGAGGTTTTGCCAAAAGCTGCTTGATCTTGTTAAAGACCACTTGACATTCATCATTCCAGTGCATTTGGGCATTCTTCCTCAGGAGCTTAAATATTGGTTCACATATAGGTGTAAGTTGTGCTATGAACCGGCTGATGTACTGCAGTCGCCCCAACAATCCGCGAATTTCCTTCTCAATGGCAGGGGGAGGCATATCAATGATGGCTCTGGCCTTGTGAGGGTCCACTTCAATTCCTCTCTGACTGATAATGTAACCCAGAAGCTTCCCAAAAGATACCCCAAATACACATTTGTTGGGGTTGAGACGAAGCTTATACCTCCTCAGACGGTCAAACAATTTCTTCAAACAGGAGAGATGATCCTCGGGCTCTTTCGACTTGGCAATCATGTCATCCACATACACTTCAACCTCTTGGTGCATAAGATCATGGAATAATGCTATCAAGGCCCTCTGATATGTTGCACCTGCATTCTTTAGTCCAAATGGCATTACTTTATAACAAAAGACTCCCCATGGGGTAATGAAAGACGTCTTCTCCATATCTTCTTCGGCCATTCTAATCTGATTATATCCTGAAAATCCGTCCATAAATGACAACATTTTATGCCCTTCGGTGTTGTCCACCATAATATCAATGTGGGGGTGCGAGAAATCATCTTTGGGGCTCACTTTGTTGAGGTCTCAATAGTCAATGCACATGCGAACCCGCCCATCTTTCTTCTGTACAAGCACCACATTGGCGAGCCACTCAGGGTACAGCACAACCTTAAGGAAATTGACTTTATGCTATTTCATGATTTCCTCCTTAAGTTTCAGGAGCCACTGAGGTCACCATCTACGAAGCTTCCGCTTGACTGGCTTCGAATTCGGTATTAGTGGTAATGTGTGAACTACCACCTCAACGTCTAAACCAACCATGTCATCATAGCTCCATGCAAAGACATCTACATATTCTTTCAAGAAAGCTATAAACTCTGTCTTTGCTTGTGGTGATAATTTGGCACTAATGCATGTTTCTTTAACATCTTCTGCCATGCCAATATTGATAAGCTCTGTCTCCTCTTCTACATGAAGATTTGGACCTTCTGGGTCATTATCATGATATTGGAACTGCAATGGCTCATTACCATCATCAATGTCTGCTTCACCTTCCTCTTCGTAAGCAACAAGTTCTGACAGGATCTCTTGCTCAAAGGTCAGATCTGTGATATCGACAGAAAGGACTTCTTCTGATTCTGCACCCTGATGGCGCTTTATGACAGTCACAGTGAGCTTCGTGTTCTTATAACGGCACTCTGCAACCTTTTCTGCTTGTTTGTCTGTATCTGAGGAGCCGGGTGTCCTTGCCTATGAAATTGATGCTTCTCTATTTATATTTTTTGATTTTTTGATATTTTTTGAATTTTCTTTATCTCTGCTATTTAAAAAGGTTTTGCATGCTGGCGGCTGTCTTGCTGCAAGCTAGTGAGAGTACTTCTGCCTGTCTCACTTGCGTTCAACTCAAGTTGTTTTTTTTTTTTGACACTCACCCTCCAGGTGAGGTTTATACTGCCAATACCAGCTAGACCTGCCTCCCGGCTGACAGGAGATTAACTCCATTGGTCTAGCATCCCTCTTCTTTGTCTCATGCAGGACCATAATTGAAGCCTGATCCTGGGGTGGTACTGGTAATTATGTCTGCAGTGGTGAAATGACCGCCTTTCCCTTCTTGACTCAGTCGTGCTCTGCCAAGTCTTCTGCAAGCACATCCAGCTGTTCTTGAAATAGAATGTCCAGATCTCCGATCACATCATCTTCTAGGCCACTCTCTGAGTCTGCCTCCTGGACTACTACCTGGCCAACTGCTAGCTGCCCTGATCCTGGAACCACTGTGTATCTCTGCGACCGATCACTGACCTGCTCAATACCCTGTCCTGTCTCTAGATGGCCACTTTCTCCGTATGATTCTTCTGGATAAACCCAGATTGTCGGCTGTGGCACTGATACTGTATTCGAGCTTTGGTTCGGATCCAAAATGCATGCACTGGTAAAGTTTGCTAAATTCCGTGGAATAAACATTTTGGAGGACTTACCAAAACACGACGATCTCTTCGTCTGATTCTGACATTCATACCCCAAGCCTTCGCGTTCTATCCATTCCTCCACCTCGATCGGGTCGGCGATTCCATGGCCATGACGCCCAAGAGGCGATCCTTTCTCATATCCCCACTTGCGACACAAATTATCAAACATCAAACAGGGGTTACCGCAAGTGGCCAAATGGCTGACATGCTCAAAAGAAGGAATGAAATTAATCGGCTCAAACTGGTTAGCCCAATAAAGAACATCAGAAGGTTTTGGTTCAAAATGGATGGTCTGGGGGGCTACTGCAGAGACTGACACAACCCTCTCCATGTCTTCTGCCAAGACAGCAACGACATTGTCGTCCCAGCAGAACTTAATCATACAAGGGAGGGTTGAGGGAATGATTTGATGCTTGTGAAGCCAAGGGCGTCCAAGCAAAAGGTTGAAAGATGGTTCAATGTCTACAACATAGAATTCTACGTCGAAGCGAGCAGGGCCTATGGTTAATGGAATGATTAAGATCCCAAGTGCATCATGATGCGTATTGTCGAATGTTGTCATCCCTTTCACGGCTAGTGTAATGTCCTCGAACTTGAATCCGATTGCACTTGTCGTACACAAGGGGCAAACATTTAAGCCTGCTCCATTGTCTACCAATGTGAGAGGGACGCGAAAGCTCCGATACTGCGCGGTGGTGAACAAGAGGGAATTATGGTTGGTGCCAGATGGAGGTAACTCTAGACTAGAGAAGGAGATAACTTGTGGTGCCGCTATCATTCCTACCATGCTCTCTAGAGTAGCTGGCTCTATGGTCGGGGATACATGGGCAGCTTGGAAGACTCTAAGGAAGGCCTCCCTGTGCTCTGCTGAATTGTGGATCAGGTCCCAAATAGAAATGTCAGCTTTGACTTTCTTAAGTTGAGCAGTTATGTCAGCTGTAGGTTGGTTGTTGGTGGTGGGAACAGATGGTGCTATTCTAGGCACAGGCAGTTGTGGGGAGTGTGCCTGTAATTGGACAGGGGTCGGTGCTACTGGTGCTGGTGATCTAGAATGGGCTTGCGACAGGTTAGGGTTCGGTGTTGGGGCAATAGGCCTTGGTGCTGGGGGTTTGTATACTCTACCCGACCATGTCACTTCAGCGCACATTCCTGTGGCATAGTTGTAAGGGACACGATGCGTGTCGTGGGTAAGAGTCACGACAACCAGGGGGCAGGCGATTAACTGTATAGGTGTAGTGGAAGAATGTGGGTAAGCATGAGGGTAAGTCTGAGGATACTAGTAGGTATGAGGATATTAGTGGGTTTGAGGATAGGATGGGTGACTCGGCCCAGACTAGGGCCAAGCTGATAAACAAATCAGGGCTGGTGTCTGGGAGTGTATGACAAGCGGCGCCATGGTGTACTCTGACTCGACAACCGAACGAATCATATTAATAGATTCCTTGGAACCGCCGAGGGAGCGATACAGCTGGTGGGGAAAAGGGGACGACTCATCATGAATCAAATCGGTTGGAAGGATGGGGGTGAAATAGACTCGGAAAAAGAAACAAAATTGACTCCCGAGGAACCTGATGCTCCCGAGGATGAATGCTGTGGCAAAGGTTGATTAACTATATTGGGGTGTGCTTAGGGCTATAAATGGGTCGGGTATAACCCGTTAACCCGAGTCAACCCGACCCGTTAAGAACGGATTAGGGTAGAACTTTTGTATACCCGTTGACCCGTTAACCCATAACCCGCTAACCCATAAATTTAGTGGGTCAGGGTCAGGGTAACATACTACGGGTACCCATTAACCCATTAACTCGGGGGTAATTAAGTAAATTTACCTAAACCCTAACATTTTAACATAAAATATAAATATATATAAACATTTTAAGTTTTTAACCTAACATTTACCCGCAGACTGCACTCCTGCACTCCCACAGCCCGCAGCGGCGCAGCCAACACCCCCGTGGCCCCGTCCCGGCGTCCGGCGTCCCCCGATCCTCTCCTCGCGATGGCACCGGGAAGCAGCGGGCGACTCTCTCCTGTGACTCCCTCCTCGCGACGGCACCGGGAAGCAGTGGCGCAGCCAACACCCCCGTGGCCCCATCTCGGCGTCCGGCGTCCCCCGATCCTCTCCTCGCGACGGCACCGGGAAGCAGCGGGCGACTCTCTCCCGTGA